>CM067367.1:50373362-50403362 GCA_034401795.1 Chaetoderma sp. LZ-2023a
CCGTCGTCTAGCTTCAATTTCTGGGGGAACTGCTCGTGAACTTGAAACGGTTTATCACGTAACATTCTTGCAGCATTATATAAAACGTATTCTTTGTCCTTAAATAAAGTGAATTTCGCGACGATTGCTCGAGGTCGACTGTCACCAGACTGTGGGCGTCTGCCTATGCGGTGAGCACGATCGATCTTAATATCGTACATGATACCGAGTTCATAGAACATAAACTCCCGCAGAATATTTTCCACACTTTCATTAGCGTTTTCGAATTCAGGAATACCTTTGAAAATTAGGTTTTCACGCATAGACCTGTATTGTAAGTCTATCACTTTGTTCATGTATAGTTTTGAATTCGCTTCTATATCTTTGATTCTGTGCTCAATTTCGTGGACATCTGTCGGCCTGTTTATTTTGGCGTTCTCTACAACATCTATGCGATGAGTTAATGTCTCCAATATATAATCTGTATTTGCCTTGTCGATTATTAATTCGTCATATTGATCACTTGCTACTGATAATGCCTTCTCGGTACTGTCCAGTTTCGTCTTTAATAGATCTACTTGGTCCATTAATGTTTGGTTCTTACATTCTAGCTTATCCATTCGCGCCATAGTCATCTTAAAACAGTTATAGATACTAATCAGAAGAGAGATCGAACAAAAATGTGCCTAAAGTTTCTAACGTTGCTGTGCGCTCTCCACAGTAGCGTAATTGGCAAGCTGAAACAGAATCAGACACTCATGCCCTGATTTAATAATTCGGTTGCCTGTATTAATCTGACGTTTTATTCGTCTAGGTAATGGAATTAGCAAAACAAGAATTCATTATATGTCTATTTTCAATAACAATGTAGTAATATCTTGTTTACGGATTTCCCACCTGTGTAAGTAACAAGAAAAAGTAACATATAATACGGCATTGTATAGTTGGACCGGTCAAACACTTTCATCTTTGCGATCTACCAGAATATTCTGTCAGGTGTAGACCTGGCATACAGGCATACTGACATGCTGATACTATTTTGAAAATCAATTGACTGCTGTTGCAATATAACAACATCATCATTGAGTTGATGTGCGCATTGGCGATGTCTCTGGTAGGTGAATTCGTAGGTGAACTAGTCCAGTAGCTGAATGGTTTAACCCACCACTCATTACAACACAGCTTTCTTCACTTCTGTTCCGATTTGACAGCATCTCCAACAGATATATCAATAGTTTAGCAAACTAAAATTAGAGGAGGAAATACTTTTTAAATTCTTATAAATTAACGATATTTATCCCAAATGTAGTGAAAATGAGATTTTTCTTTTCTCAACCAACTACGCCATCAGGTATATTTTGAAACTTACTTACAGAAAATTCCATATAGAAATTATGAAACGTATGGATTTGTCATACTCTTCTGCGTACATCTGTAATTTTTAACAATAGAATTAGATTCGGATATCACATCGCTATAGTGAACATGCTGTTTATTAATATATATATATATATATATATATATATATATATATATATATATATATATATATATATATATATCAGTATCTCTAGACATGCTGACAATTTTGAAAGCAGTTTGACTGAAAGCCACCAAGTACATTCAGTTAAACCTTTCGTTAAATTATTTTCAAAATATGCAACTGGTCCATAGTTATACCTCCTGAAAATTTTGTCCGCAAAAATTCAGCAGTTCGATAGTTAACCGTAGTTAACTATGTGTTATATTATCAGTGGGTAATTTGAAACTCAATGGCAATCCATGTTTTGACATGATGAACACCTGAGTATCTCTGATAACCATTTAGGTGGCAGTCGTAAGTCGATCTTAAGATGTACCGGCTTTCCATCCTCAACTGTTCATCCCCACTGAAGAGGATCTAATTCACCTTTCCAGAGTACCCACCCATCATATGACGTCAGAATGAACTGCGTGATGTGTACAATGACATCATAATGAGTGACGTCATGAGTGACGTCGATAAGTACGTTACGAACGCATATTTGAAGACGGTCTATGCGTTGTTGTACAAATTGCTTGCTTTTACTATTTAATAGATATTCTGTTGAATATTTTGAAACTAATTTGACTGGGCGCTGTTGCTGCCATAGGTAGCAACAGCACCTAGTCAAATTAGTTACAAAATACTCAACAGCGTTCCTGTATAGTTTTCAGGAAATTTATAGCTAGGGCATTTGGGGATCGATCAATCCCAACACAGCGAGGTGTGGGTGGAGCGTAGCTAGTGAGGGGCGGGGCATAGCTAAAAATGGAATGGTCCATTTCATATTGCCCTATCAAACTTGTACTTAATGGTAGATTCTCAATGAGTGGTAATTAGCGGCTACTGCCGAAAGTGACAATGAAAGTGGCTCTACATTTGGTACTTATTGCAAAACTGTAACAAAAACCGCCTGTCTGCATCGCAGTGCATCAATTCCTTCATTTTTATATTGCCACTGCCCTGGCAAACCAGTGAATTTTCACCTGCTGTAACAACCTGTTCTTGTGGCGACTACGATAAAGATCTCCACACACTCTTAATAGGGTTTATTGTTGTTTATCATTTTATACTACAGTTTTGCCTAAGTCAGGCGACTGATATGTTGCGTCCGATCACCGCATGACATGACATTCACAAAGAGTAGAAACCGACATACATTGGTGTTAGAGTTTCTTTGATTTATTTTATGTTATAATATTTGGCATCCATGTAGCTTTCTTTTATTCAACATTGAATTTGATCAAACTTACATGATATCATAAGCGCAAATGACTATCTGTATCGTCGTCGACCACAACAGTTGATATTTTAGCCAATGTAATCACCACTGCAGTTTGCACAATAAGGAGATCTACTTTTACCCATTGTGCTTGCATTTCGGAATATTCCATTTTAAATGTGCTACGATACATCGTTGATTATTAAGTTTGTTTGAGAGAAATTATTTTTTCTTCAGTTTGAGATGTATGCCATTATCAAAGAAAATGTCGTAGCCTAACAAGTTAGTTGGAATACTTACCCCCCGTCATTATCAAAGTGTATTGTTACTCTCATGCGTCCAACTGGGCGACGTTTATGAGTGATGGCATTTGTAGAACCACACCATCTAAGACAGGTTAAACAACACTGTCTGTGGTAGAAGGTGTCTTGCTCAGTTGCGAACACAAGAGCGAACATAAGAGCATATGCGTAAGAATCGTTTTAGTAGTTAGAAGAATAACGGTATGTGCGTCAAACCATGCCATATGGTAACTGGACATCTCGTAAGCAAGGAGCAAAGGTGGTTCTTGAATCCATTTCCTCACTCAATCATGTGACGTGATAACTAACTACGTGACATGTAGGCTGAAGTTACAATCATGACGTCATGTATGATTCGAAATAGTCCGTCTTTAATGCTTAATAGTGTCCGACAAGTTGTACGAATTGTATGTCTTTGCAATTTAATAACCATGGCAGCAACAACACAACGTTGAAATAGTTTCAAAATATTCAACACCTTACCTGCATAGTTTTCTGGAAATTGATTGTCAAGAAGTTCAGAGATCGATCGATCCGAACACGGACATGGCATGGTGGAGCTTAGATTGAGATGGGCTGGGCATAGCTAAAAGTTGAAAGGTCCACCCATCATGGCGTTCTCATGCTGTTAACAGCTGTTGAACCAACGGCACTGCATCGACATGTAAGTGACCTCTACCCGTTATTTTAACTGACTATTTTGAACATATAGTTTAACTGCTAGCTCTTTCTATTCGAACGCATATTTTGAGACTGTTCGTCCTGTCATACCTCGGAGTATTCCTATATTAATTACTTCAGCTATATTAATATTCACGGATTTCTCTTCAGTGGTACCAGTGACAGTGCTTTGGAGAGGTTGGTCATCTTTGCAGCATCCCAAGAAGTTTGTTGGCGGCGTTCGTTACCCAGAGCTTGCTGTCTTTGTGTTGGTCACTCATGCAATCGTTAATATCTCTGAGAAATCGCATTACTTTACTGCTCTCAGGGCACATTGAAATTGACAGCGACCACATAAGATAATAATAATAATAATAATAAATATAATAATAATAATAATAATAATAATAATAATAATAATAATAATAATAATAAAATAATGTCAGTGCCTCGTGTGAAGACCTCTGTAGTTTTGATGCTTCTCCTATATAGCCTACAGTAAGTGGGTTTTTTTCGCAAGCTCAGTTGACAGGTCCGCTCAAAACTCACTGCGGCCAATTACATGAAATCCATCTTGAACCGAGGCATAAACTTCAGGATGCTAGGTTTGGAGCTGATCCATATTCTCGAGCAAATTTGGCATGCGAGCAGATTTGGCATGCGGGCTACGCCCCAAACAAGCACAATATGGCAACATTTTTGAGACAGCGCCTAGGTGTAATTGCCAATTGCCTGTGCATTCAATCAGCATTGATAGGCCTACGTAGAATATCAATCATAATCGAATGTTGTAGCCACAGCAAGGCTGAACGGCAGCCACTCCTGGATGTCTTGATTTGATCTAATTCTTTGCTTACGCTTTCCGGAAATTCAGGTAACTCTGATGATTCAATCGACGTCTGCTCATTTAGCAAGATATCAAGAAAATCGGAGGATGTACACAGTTCCTTGTTTACATTACATCTTACTGAAGCTGGTCTCCCTTCAGTATTATCTATTTACTCACAACCTAACAAAGGTATGCTGAATACAGCTATGTCAACCAAGGTATCGCGAGTAGCATAAAAAGGTGTCCACGCCCCCACCCCACACCCATCCCACACCCACCCACTGAGCATGTGTGCACGGCGTTTTAAGCATATGCTACCCTGACCATTTCCATTGAACCAGAACCAGACATCACGTAGCCAATGATACTTCCGTGGACCATTCATCTTTTCGTATTGAGCAAATCTCGTCAATAGACTGTTGACAGATTTTTGTTCTTACATGGAAAACATCACCTCTTTATGACATGTTTTTAGGTATTGCACGTTGTCCACAGAAAACTTGTGTGGCATTAACGGTATGGTCATCAGAGCGAAGCGTATGTTGCGCTGGCAGGCACGATTGATCAGACTTCTTGTGATCAAGTTCAATTAGTTTTTTTTATATTAATATATGTTCTCTGACATTCTGTATGAATTGTATGTCTACAAACAACTTGCATGTAATTTCCTCTAATAAGTCTGCCACGATTACCTCCTTGAGAACCATTTTCTCCTACTGAAATCGCCTCTTGTCCATTGTTAAAAAATTATAGTTCTAAAATGACGAAGCGAAACAATGCCAGTATCCAAGTTAACAGCGAATACATTAAAACTTGCCAACATGATATCATAAACACAACTACTTGCCTTAAGGGACCACCTTTGATTCTCCACTGCATGGTCTCATAAAGCAGGTATGAATGTCACGTTTGCTTTTTTAATTGATACTAGTATTTGATTATCTTTGCAACGCAACTAAATTATGGTGGCAGACGGACTATGCTTATTATTAAAAATAAACGTCGCCATGTCACCTATATCAAGTATAAAATGGAACACCAATACCAATATATGTGTAATTAGTTTTGCATTGAGAACATATATGCTAAAGCATCTGACCTTCTTGCTTTTCGTTTTAATTGCATCGACCATATAATTATGGATTGTAGCTTTCATTGATATATATATGAACCAATAGTTTGATCGGAAATCAGACATTTTATTGTTTCGCCATATAGAGGAAAATAGCGGTATTTTTAAAAATTCAAAAATAATGTTCAAAAGTATATTTTGGCAAACCTTTGATATCGTGTGTAGAAATGATGTTAAAAGACAATACAAGTAAAAAGAATTCTGTTGCAATTAGTGGTGCGTTGGCCTTATTTTTCTCACTCAGCTTATGGACTGAATTTACTACTTCGAAATAGTTAATCCGCCATTCTTTTCAAAATATCTAATCCGATGGCTGTATCGATTATGGTGTTCAAACGTGCTAATCTAACCGATGAATCGACGGGACGGCGTAGTAGCTCTCTAAGGTTAACCGGGCATAGGAATATGGCTTAAGTTCCTCTTCATCGATTATGAATATCATGTTAATCCATAGCAGTTACAGAAGTTGAGAATATAATCTTTTATGGTTCAATGCTGTTTTATTAAGTACTTTCCACGTACAGACATTGAACTCTTGCTTCACACGAATTTGGATTTTTGTGAGTTGTAGTTTACAAACGTTAATATTATGCAAAGACAGCAATGTAGTTGGGTGGTTCCCCAGTCCCGCCTTGCAAGCTCATTTCACAAAGACCAATCACTTGAACGTGAGTCATGTGTGGTTTCGATGAAGCAGTTTTATTATTGTCTCATGGGATGCGGTTTTATGTTCTGTCCCTACATAACAGCATTTCTTTAACTGTCTGCCTGCTGAACTACTGCGGACTGCACTTTCAATAGAGCTTTCCACTTTATCAACCAATCCTATGACGTCATAATCAACTACGCGACATCGTAATGAATAACGTCACGAATGACGTCATTAAATACGCCACGAACGCATATTTGAAGATGGACTATACGTTGTTGTACGAATTGTTTGTCTTTACTATTTAATAAATATTCTGTTGAATATTTTGAAACTAATTTGACAGAGCACTGTTGCTGCATAATAATGTGAAAACAAACTGACTGAAAGTTGTTGATAGCTAATTTTTCTTCAAAAAAATTCCGCAGGTCCGGAGTTATTGCCTATTGAAACTATTGTTTAGTGGCTTGCAATAGTCAGACAGTTATTGAATAATTAGGGTCATGAAACCGTCTCATGATGATAGATTATTAAGATGTGAAACCAGCATAAAACAACGATTTATTATCTGGTCTCCTGCTACAAACAATGCACATTCCTCCTTGTGCTTAATGCCACCTCTTCTGTCAAGAACCGTGAAACCTGAATACATAAGAACCTTCCAGATTTGCCACTTCCATATCTACAAATTTAATAAAGAATCTTTTCAAGGAATTAACTAAGCTTTCTAAATAACGGTGTCTGATTTCACCAACGTACAACTGATAATTCTAGATATTCCAACATCTCCAGTAGATTGTCTTAAGACTTTCACTGACAAATCCCGGAAAAGTATATCCTTTACGAAATAAAACTTATTCTGAAGAATATTTTGAAATTACTGGAAGCTGTTGCTGTCTAAGGCAGGAACGGCTTCCAGTCAAATAAATTTTAAAATATTAAACGGTTATCCGACTATACAATATAGTTAATAAGCATACTGTTGAAAGCCGAGGTACGCTTGAATATCAAGATGCTGAAATAACAACATACCATTCTTTCACAGCTTTTATGATAGCGTAAGTAGATTTTATTACCTTAAAATTAGGTAAAAAAAGGTAGAATTACCTTACCTGAACAATCTCATGAAATGAATACTTATTTAATAATAATAGTAATAATAATAATAATAATAATAATAATAATAATAATAATAATAATAATAATAATGAATATATATATATATATATGTATAACATCGCTGTTGTTCACTTAATGATTTGCAATGCAAAATATGGCATGAACATAATGAAAATTATATGTTGAGAAGCTGCACAAATAACTTCGTCATTTTTTCTAGGATCAATAATAATTTGAAATCACATAGCTGTCGTCACTTTCTATTTAGATGCGTATAAATATATAGATTTTTCAATAGCGCGTCATTTACCTTTGCTATCTCAGTCAGTCAGTCAATCAGTCCGTCAGTTGGTCGGTCGGTCGGTCTGGCAGTCAGAATGTACTCTGTTGGTCGATCAGTCGGTCGGTCGGCTTGTTGGTTGCTCAGTCGTTCGGTCGCAAAGCGTATCTTATGCTGTTGTTTCAAGGATTTTACGTACTTAATAATCGAAGTTGGCGTATGCATGCATAGTAAGGTTAAGGTATGCAGCGTAACAAAAGTAGGTCAGCATTACTTCAGTGTGACATAGTTTTAATGCTTCACCCACAACTACAAGATTCTATCAACCTTGCTAAATTATGTTCCTTAGAAGTGGTGGTACGACTACCATAGAATGGATTGGACTATATCCCTAAAAGCACGTGGCACTGCGAGCCTATAAGTGGTAATATTGCATTCTTAAAGGTGGTGGTACTGCACTGGTAGATCTGATCGTGCTACTTCTATAACAATTGTGGTATTGAATACCTAGTAGTGGCATTCCTCTTCCATAGAAGTGGTACGGCTCTTCTTCAGAATTGGTGGTACTGTACCCGCAAACAAAGTGGTCCCGTATGACCCAATCATTACTGTTGCTCAAAATGAGCGGCTGCTCAAAATGATCGGGACATAGCTTGAACTGGACCACCGTATTGACACCTAACAACTCTTGGAAAGCCTTATCTTCATATTGCCGTGACGATACCGAGAAGAAAACTAGATACTAAGTTCATTTACACACACCCGCTGCAGATAATATCTGCCAAGACACTGAATGCTAATGGGTAAATGGATAACTTCTCATATGGGGAATTTGTTGTCATGGTTCACATTGGCCCCCCTAGGGTGTAAGCAAACACAGATCCGTGATCTCTTAATACCGACAGTGCCCCGGAATTTCCTTTTTAATGGCCACGTTTGTTCAATGTCATTTTTTCTCTGAGATGATTTATATTTCTCCCTAAGGTGGTATAAAATACTGTTGTGGAATGATATCTCGCTAAATACGGTGTCATGTGATCTGGAAGTGCTTTCGCTGTCCGAGTCGTTATGATTCATCATTAACTCAAGATGAACTAACACAAGTGTCATTCATTGTGAAGCAATTGGTAAACCGAAGATACAAAGACGTCATCTTAATACCTAGATTGCAGATTGATCTGTTTACATAATTCTCAGACACACTTTAGGTCTAAATTTCTCTGCAGTGACACGGAATACATTAGATGGGAAGCAAGGCAGAGTCTAGGAAACTGGATCTGGAAATGCAAAACCTGCCGAGAATTACAGGTACCCTGAAGCATATATACTAGAATGACAGATTTAGAAAAATTCAGAGACGATCGTCTCTCTGAAAGACACATTTTTTTCTTCCCTTGCTTTTATATCGTTACTTAAGAAATGTATGCAGAGTTAGATTGACAAAGGAGTCCCAGTGTGACACGATAATGTATATTCCACAGATCTAACTAATTGTAATGCATTTGGTGGCTAGCGGTATTGAACGCATTGCGCTGGTTGTTTTGGGAATAATTTGACAACGTTGTCGCAGCCTTAGTCAGCAACAACCTTCGATCAAATTCTGCCAAATATCTTCTGCAAGTGTGACAATAATGAAAGCCATGCTGATTATCTTGAGAACAGTTTGATTGGAGGTTGTTGTAACAACGATTTTCAAAAGGTTAGCTGGTGACACCTGTATTATCTGTTAAGAATTGTGAGAACAATTTGGAGGAAGGCTGCTGCTGCTGCTATAGAAAACACCAATTTTCAGTCAACCCATTATAAATATTTAACATATCACGGATTTCATCTACCTTAAGAAATATACAATTAGAATCGAGCCAAGTACGTATCCTCTTACTCTGCGCTCTCAAGGCAGCTCTGCCCACGTTGCAAGTCAGCGGTACAATGAATTAACACATAGCAAATTAGATCAAGTTTATGGAATGGAAGATTCCAGTTTATCGATCAATCATATGACGTCAGTCGGTCATAATCGACGACGTCACGTATAGGTCTACGTCATAATCGATTACGTTGTGAATGACACGATTTAGTCGGTCATAAATGCTTATTAGTCGGTCAAGTTGTACGAATCGCGTGCCTTTCTATTTAATAAATATGTTGTAGAATTTTGTGAAACTAAATTGACTGCTCGCTGTTGCTACCAGAGGTTCAAAATATTCAACAGCTTACCTGCAGAGTTTACTGGAAATTGAGATTCAGAGAGTACATGGATCGATTGCTCACATCACGGGCAAATCGTGGGTGGAGCTAAGCTTGAGATGGGCGTGGCATAGATAAAACTGTATTCCTCCATTCTCTCTATTATGTTATTGATTCAATATTTGCAAAACTTTCAAGTTGTCAATACACGGAACATCGTACACAGGTGGCGGTGTCATCGTATATTACATCCCGTTTGCTAAGCTGTATCAATGGACTTTTCCGGGTTTTGCTATTCCTCGCCCATCTCTAGCCAAGCTCCACCCACACATCGCTCGTGTTGCGATCGATCAACATGACAATAAATTTCCAAAAAGCTGCACAGGTGAGCTGTTGAATAATTTGAAACTAATTTGAGTGGATGCTGTTGCTGCCTAACGTGTCGGACTCTTTCAGATTTGATGGCGGTCTACATGGAACCCTTTGTGACGCAATGATTGTGATGTTATCATACACACTCTGAGCCGATTATGATGTCATACGAGGTCAGATGATGAATGGATACTCTGGAAAGGTGAATTGAGCTGCAATAGCAAATCTATCAACATAATAGTAGTTAATTAATGCTATAATGACAATTAGCTCATTCAAACTGTGATTTCACATTTAAAATATAATTGTGCCATTTCACGCTAAGATGTTAGTTTAGCTGTTCATAGTCCGAACATACGTGCATAGCGGCTGTAATGTGGCCAATGCATAGCGCTGTGATGATCAGATTTCATATATGCCGTTGGTTCGTGTTGTTATTGAGAGTTTAGTTTTATTGGCCCATGTTGGTATATTTCCATCGACGTGCGACCTTGATCACGGTCATTCTATGGTTATTCTGTCTTATTAGCTTTATATTAGGCTTCGGCTTGGCAGCTTTAGGCCTATATTTTCCAATCACATGTGTATTTCCATTGTAGCAATACTTTAGAGATAGCAACCTAAAGGAATTTGCGTAAAAGAGAAATACTTTTTTTTATTTTCAAAATAGTCAACCTAACATTATGTTTACATTATAAGGATGTTTCATATCATAAGCTTCAATGTATCTCAAAGGGCGTCTGTAGAGTTTGTAGGACTCTAGGCCCGAGGGCTAAGTGGGATCCATCGGCGAAATTTTGAAATCTAGATGTTATAAGAAGACATCTTCTGTATTTGTGCTGGTAGATTTTGACATTCGGTTGGCTGCAAATTTATTCTGTTTCAACAATTTTTCTGAAAATTGAAAAATGTTTACATGAGTCTTTTGATATATGTCCCAACTCCCAATATTGAAGATGTGGGCCAAACTCGCCATTCATTACTCAACTCATTATGATGATCACGCACATATCTTAATTATCATGAAACATACTAAAATCATACATTAACATAATAAAGATATATTAGTTACCTCTCCGGGGTATAGAAATTGTTTGAGTGTAGCTGGGACCGGGACCAACTTTTTCTGAAATGTACATTATCAGTTTCGATCATACAACTCATACTTAACCAGTTTATGTGTGATTTGCATGATTGATACTGACAAAATGTGTTGTGTTACACATATTCAAAATGGGAGTTTGTGAACCTTTCGAACAGAAACATGTTTATTGAGGTCACCAAAGTCTATTCTCGGAATGTCTCGTGTTCCACACTCAAAGGTGTTAAAGAGCACAATCGGCCCTGTCTCGTGGTACTCCAAGGCAGTGTGATTGGTTTTATTTTTGAAAGGGTCGCTCTCCAGTAGAGATGTGACAAATATGTATAGATACAGACACAGTGCTAACTTTAGATTCGTGGCAGATTCAACACAGCCATTACCATGAATGACCAGACACATCGTGAGTTCACCATTTTCCTCGACTAAGTTGGCTTTACCTTGTGTATTTTATCATTTTAATGATCGCTTTGGCGTTGCTGCGAAAATTGAGTTAGCCATAAGCGTGAACTACACAACATTTGACTCCATGCTTTTATGCAGATCATGCAGATAGAATTTGATACGGTTCACTGAGCTCATATGTTGGTAAACTGAGCAAGTTTGATAGCAATCCAAATCTTCCATAAAGGACTACATATGTTTGAATACATTGATGCAATACAGCACAAGGTTTATCAATGATGGGAAGGTAGAATCAAGTAACTGTATGGATGATTACTGTATTATACGGCTGTAGTAGTGGAAACACGCTATAGCTGCAATCAGTCCTTTTTCGCTTTTGCTCACCGTGTCTTGTCTTCAGCCGAAATCCTTAGCTACTTAAGGTCCATTCTTGACTTGAGTGTACCGAGTCCTGCTTTCTTGAGGGCACCTCGAAGCACGCTTAACAGATTTATGCAATAGCGTCCTCTCTTGGTTTTGTATTTATTGGCACCGAGTAGGGCGAATTCCAAGGCTCTGTGCTGGCTTGTTTTCTGGCATCCTTAGCACATGGCCAAACATGGACCGTCTTTGCTGGGCGACTTTGACAGAGAGCGGCGACCTATTATACATCTTGTATAGTGCATCATTGGAAATTATGCTGTCTGGCCATCGGTGTCCAGTGATGGTGCGTAGGTGCTTACGGTGTCACGTATGGAGTTTGTCTAGAGCTGCCTTTGGAGCTTCCAAGCTGTTACAACTATACAGCATCAAGGACACGCAGGTTGCATTGTATAAACGAAGTCTTTTCAACCAAGGGTATCTTCTATCTACGACTACATAGCTTCCAGAAGGACTGGAAAGCTATGTTCCCATAACGCAGCGTGCAGAAATGTCAGCAGTACTGCAAAGAAGTGAGCCCAGGATTGTATTTTTCCTCTGGCGTCGCCGCCACGAAGGTGCTCGTGATTTTCTTATTTTCACGCTTTGTAGATATGAATATGTGGGCGAACTCTGTCTTGGATTCATTCATAAAGAGATTCTCAATTTTTAGTTTGCTTGCGGCTATTTGGAGAAGATCGTCAATGGGTTTCTTTCACTCGTCTATGATGTCCACATCGTCGGCATATTCCATTCCCAGTATTGACACTAACGTTTGGGTCTTGTGTAATATTCCCACACAGATTTCAATGCAGCAGCAAGATGACAGATGAAAACCACAGGGGATAGACCACCTCCCTGTCGGGAGCAAATTAATGTCTGAAACTCTTACAGATTACACTGATTTACCCGTACTCTCAGTTTGGTGTTTGCAAGCAGTAATCGCACTAGTCGTAGCTCATCTTCATTGCAACTGGCCTGGCATAGTAGATCTAGGATTTTGGAGCGTTTAATTGTGTCGAAGGCTCGCGACATGTCAATGCCCATTTGCATCCACGTTTGAAGCCACTTTGACATGATCCGGTGAAGTCATCGGTCTTGTCTCGGATGCGGCATAGAATAACACTGGTTAGGATATTCCGTATGCTGCTGAGGAGCGCAATGGGCCGCAGATTGGCTGGGGGCCAGGTGGCTTCTTGGGCTTGGGTAGCGCGATAAGAATGCCTTGGCCTATCGCGTCGATGGGGAGGTGGTGCATAAAATCTGAATTATTTATGTGCGTGATCGGTTTTGAGATAATGTCACTTGCTTATTTCAATAGTTCATTGCTCATGCCATCTGGTCCAGATGCACGTCGATTTTCAGGGATTTACGTGCCTTCTCAACGCCTGCTGTTTTAATTGGTGTTAGTAATAACCTGATGCCTCCTGAGACCGGGTGCAAGGGCTCATCATCTTGGTCAGTGAACTGTTCCTTGACCAATTAGCGAATCGTCTCGGCTTTTCCATGGTCAGACCCGATAAAGTGTCCTTCAGAGTTGTGTACAGTGAGTGGTGGTGTGCAGACAGTAACGCTCAGGGCTCGGGTTGCCCGACACATTTTGTAACAATCATCTGTGGCAGTGATTTCATCTGCTAGGGAGTCTGCTTGTTGAATAGCAAGATCTTTTAAACATTTGCTAATGTGCAGCAGAATGTTGTTGCATTCCCAGCATGGTTTGGTGTGATCTTCACTTTGGCCACTTTGATAGATGCGCAACCATAACGCTTTCTGCTCTGTTGACAGTTTTCCTACTAGAGGGTCGTCAGTAAACCGAGTTCCGTTGTTTTTAGAACACCTATGGTGTTGATAGCTGACGATTTCATAGATTTCAATATGTTGGTTAGGGCTTCGATCGGAGCTGACGTCGATGTTAGCTATCTCCTCCCCGATGGTCGTTTTTGTATGACATTTGAATGTCACTGTTTCTGGTGATTTTGGGTAGGTAGTAGGTGACTCTATCCTCTTGCCTGGTATGTTGTTTATACATTAGGCAGAGATGGTTCATATGGAGGCGTGTAATGACTGGCATAAGGTCAGAGTTGAAGCTTGTGCCTCCATAGGAACGAGCATCCGGAAGTAGGTTTTTTTTGCTTCTGTCTTGCATAGTATGAGGTTGAAGACAGCTGTTGTCGCCTTAGAACCTTTTGG
This sequence comes from Chaetoderma sp. LZ-2023a, assembly GCA_034401795.1. Lineage (NCBI taxonomy): Eukaryota > Metazoa > Mollusca > Caudofoveata > Chaetodermatida > Chaetodermatidae > Chaetoderma > Chaetoderma sp. LZ-2023a. The sequence goes on from CM067367.1 coordinate 50,387,709, forward strand.
GGCTTTGTGATCAGCAATGTGTCTGGTCCATGTTGTCCGGTGACGGCATGGGTGTTTGACCGCCGTATTTGTGGCTAATAGGCCATTGGAACTAAGGAATGCCACCAGTGCATCTCCGTTACTGATGCGTGTGCCCTCTCCATACGATCCCATGCATAAGCCGAGTCCTGAACCTGTGTCCCCAATGCCTAGTTTACCCAGCTTGGAGTTGAAATCTCCACACACTAACAGTTAACATCAAGCTGGGATTGTAATGGCGGAGCTCACTTCTCCATAGAAGGAATCTAATTTTGTTGCTGTACTGTACAGCTGTGGTAAGGGACATATTAGCCCTTTGCAGCTGCAGATGTGTTTTGTGGAATCTGTCCAAAAATGGTCTGCCAAACTTTCAGCAAAATGGTTATCTAACACTGTAAGATTTCATTGTATCCTTCACTAAGAGCTTTGCCAGCACTATCCCGTGCTGATCAAGTATGTGTCCGACAAACCGTTATCACTTGTGCAATTTTATTATCTTTATTCTATCTATCTAGCAACGATTCACATTGTTTTCTCCGGTGATGAGTAGATACTACAGATTAGGCATTAATGAACTAAGAAATGTCACAGCATAGGGGTAGCTTTCTGCTGCTCATTTGCACACCAAGGTCATGGACTGGCCCAAGCATAACACACACAAACATCTTTTATGTAGCTTTGTGTACTACGATACTTCGCCGACATATTACTTGCGTTGTCAAAAGACTGGTCACGGCAATCTACAATGCGTATCTTTTTCTCTTGGAGAAAATTCAGAACGATCTCGGTTATTTCCTTAACTGTGTGACTGAGCATTGGTATGAACTTCAAATACGGTTCAACTGGTCCGGTTGGCAAGATAATGCGGATATTAAATCTCAGTCGGTCGGTATGAGATATTTCAGGTCTGGCAGCTACAGAAATAGAATTGTACTTGCCATTGCGAACTTCGTTTATGACTGTATACAAGGTTTTGCCAGCTAGATTAATGAGATATATTTTGATTTTTGTTTTAAACATATTCTATTGCACGAAAATGTACCATGGGATCGGGTACACGTTCTTCCACTTTAGATAAACCCTCTCCCGCGAGATATATGATTCCAAGACATATATACAAATTCCTTCAATGTGTACGTGAAGTCGTGATCAGGATATGTTTTATGGTAAAGAGAATGGACGGACACATGTCTAGCGTCGTCCCGCCAAATTCTATCTAAATTCTTCCCACTTTTAAGCGCATTGAATTAATTTAAATCTGGTAAGACTCAATTTACAGAATCTAAAGTTCGAGGTAACTAAACAGATAAGCTGTTGGATATGTTGAAACTAAATTGGCTAGGGGTTATTACTGCCTAAATTCAGCAAATACATACAAGTCATACACTTTTGTGACGTACTTTTCGATTGTTTCTGACGAAGCCTCGTCATATTGATTGTGGCGTGAGGTAACGTGTGACGTTGGTTATAAATAACATCAGATTATTGAAAGACAGATCCGATCTTTCCATTGTTATTCATTTGAAAATTACCTTGAAACAATATAATTATATAAAATATAATCTCAGCACTATGGCGATTGGTTGACATTTTTCTCCAGATGATCTAATTTACAAATGGCCTAGATCAAGACAAATTGTTATACTAATCGTTCATGATTTTGGTTAATTAAAGTTGTGTTCATGATATGTCAAAAATATAATTTTATATATGTTGGCACATGGGTTTTCATGTTTTCTTCTCAGGAATTGTTAATGATTGGAATTCACCTTTCCAGGGCATCCATTATCATCTGACGTCATATGACGTCATAATCAGCTAAGAGGCGTGTAGGATGACGTCACAAGCATTACGTCATAAATGATTATATTAGTCCCGTCTTTAACTCTTAATAGTCCGACACGTTGTAAAAATTGTATGTCTCTACTATTTAATAAACGTTATGTTGAAGAATTTGAATCTAATTTGACTGTGCGCTGTTGGGACGCTGTAGGCAGCAACAGCACCCAGTCAAATTAGTATCAAAACATTCAATACCTTAACTGCATAGTTTTTTGGAAATTGATAGTCAGTGAGTTCAGAGATCGATCGATCCCAACACGAGCGATGTGTGGGTGGAGGTTAGCTAGAGATGGGCGGGGCATAGCTAAAATGGAAAGGTCCATTCATGGGGCTGTTAAATGAAAGTTTGAATTGGATAAATTGGAATAGCATCAGTCGTGTTTATTTTTGTTGATTTGAGGTGTTTTATTTTAATCTTATATCAAAAATAGCATTGTACGAGAGGTGTTCAGTTTATTTTGTCACGAGATTACACGATTTCTTGCTGCACACATTTGGTCAATTGTCTCACTCACAATACCTTTTTACAAAGCCCATGAGCTTACCGACACGCTAGTTTAGTTTGTTAAAAGTTTTCAACATGCCAAGACATAAAATAAGCGAGAGAGCGGAGGGTATAATTCTCCATCTTTTGAGGACGGGAATGACGCCGTCACTGATCAGAAATGAACTTTTGAAAGAAAATATCAGTGTCAGTGTGAGGACAATTTATCGCGTAAAGAATAACATCGGAAAACAACGACAATTGACGAATCTAACACATGGAAAATTTGCTACGTTGAAAATCAGAAGAAGATGAACTGTAGTATCAAAACAAGTGATAGACAAAGTGAAGAAAATGATAGCAAGTATTAATCCACCGACACAACGTGAGATGAGCAATCCATTAGGATTTAGTTTGGGATCCGTAAATAACACCATAAACAGTGTTAACAAGGCAAAACTGAGAAAAAAATGTTTGGTTCATAAACTATCCCTAGAGCAGGTTGAAAAGAGGAGGAAGAGGAGCTGGAGGCTGTATCTGAAGCTGTGTGCGGGGAAGTGGAAAAACTGTGTCACGACAGATGAGGCTATGTTTTATCTAGGTGGATGCTACGGAAAACGGCGAGTCCGTTATGTTAGGAAAGGACAAATTGATATGGATAAGTTGAAGTTTGTTAAACGTGAAAGTTTCGCGCCTGGTTTCATGGTATGGGCAGGCGTTAGTCATTACGAAAAAACCAGTCTTAAATTCATTGATCGGAATGTGAAAATCAATGCTGATTATTACATCAAACATGTTTTGAGACCCTTTTTGAAACATGATGGTCCCAAATTATTCCCAGGGAACAAACAGATGGACATGGTTTTTCACCAAGATGGTGCCTCCTCTCATAGTGCACGAAAGAGCTTAACATACTTAAAGCAGAACAATGTTAAATTCATTAGCCCTGAAGAATGGATGCCGAAGTCGCCGGATGCTGCCCCTATGGACTTTAGTATCTGGGGGATTGTCAAGCGCCGTCTACAGAAGCGGAAAGTTACAAGTCTTAACAGTCTAAAACGTGCTCTCAAAACCGAATGGAAGGCACTAAGTCAAACTGTGATCAATAAAGCCCTTTCTTCTTGGCCTAAGCGCTGTAGACTGATATATCATGCGCATGGGTCTTAAATTGAACATCTTCTACAATGAAATTATTTTGTGATAAATTATTGTTGATTAAATACTTATTTCAAATTTGTGACAAAATAAACTGAACACCTCTCGTATGTGTTTGGTGGAACAGGGGTTTATCCTATTTTGTTCATATTCGGAATGTATGAGACTGTTAAATTACAGTCCTTCTCCAGGTCAGGTCAAATCACAATCATAATCATCCATGAGGTAGCTTCATGGTGCAATATGTAATTGTGTTTATTTGATGGAATACAGGTTTTCTCGTTTTATTCATGTTCGGAATTTATGGGATGCCGGATTAACGATTTGAACAGGAGAGCGTACCATTTTAATCATTCACATTCTTTTATGTTCATTAGCATCATCTTCATATTTTATAAAAATATAAATGCAATGTTATATATTTGTTGAAACATGTTTTTCATGGTTGAATTTATGGATCGTCGGCCTCTGTTCGAACCTTTTATATGGATATATTGCTCAATAATTAATCTATTGCCATAGATCCTATGCATAAAGCAACGTATTTGTGGACTATCTGTCAGATAACGATATTCTTATTCCGGTAGCGTAAATGGTGTTATCCGTGCTGGAGGAATTCATACGCTTAAACGCAACTGTCCAGTGCCGAGACACAAATAGATGGATTAACATAATTTCGAGATATCAACTAGGAAAAAGGAATCTCACGCATGGTACTACAACTGCATTTTGCCATTTGATATTTAACAAGTTTTAGGAGTGGTGAATAAGAATCGGCCTGTATTCGCATATTTCTCATCCTCAAACTTCTGGATGTAGAGAATCGCCCATCTATATTTGAATTTGTTGATACACTCCGATGTCATGACACTTTGATGCATCTGAGGTCGGCTGGAAGATTGCCCAATCAAGAAATCAGGGGATGTCAGATTTATGAATCATGTCTAAGTCCTATTCGAGGGGAAGAGGATCTCGCACTGAATTCTCCATTGGAACATGTTAGATGGCAATGTAAATCCGATTGTAGTACCACGGGTTGTAAATGCAGGTGCCACCTCCCTGATTGATCAATGTCATGTTAAAGGGATGCTAATCTCATCCAAAATGTTGTATTGTACCGATAGATTATAGTGTATATAATCCATATCATTCATATTCCGCCATATTCTCTTTTCCGTATCACAATTATCTGTTGTGTAGTATCTCGTAAACTTTGAATAGAGATTGTTATCATTTTGTGTCCTCGTGTAATAGTGTGTGATGTCCTGTACGTGCCAATTCAGTAATTATTTATTATGTAATGCGCATCCAGTTGAATATTTTTAAACTAATTTGACTGGAAGTTGTTACTGCCTATGACAGCAACAACTTTCAGTTAAATTAATTGCAACATATTCAACAGCTGACCTGTATGATCGCTTTTATACCTCATTGCCAAACTATAGCCGGCACCACGATGATTGAGAGCATATACCGAGGCAGACGCGCTATGTTTTCTTCTGATTGGCTGAAAAGTAAATCATGGCAGGCATCATAGGCTATGGAAACATATCAACATTTAGCTACTAAAGCCAGACTATCTTTCGATGTCGGCATGATAAAAAGCTAAAATTTCAGGGATGAATTATGGGTGGCAAATTCTATCACATGAATGGTTAGTATAAGATGAGGTGAGATTTCTTTCAGGAATGTTTAGGGATTTGTGTAAACATCACAGCAGCAGGTGATGACACTGACTTAGAGACATGAGTTGAGATTGTAAAAATATGCAGTTAATTATGGAAATCTCATCCAAAGATAGTCACGATTCTGGATGCAGGGTTTTACTGGATGCATGTGAAAATTGGGACGATTAGTATGAAAGAGATTATAAATATCAGTTTGCATATTCAGTTGACACCCTTGAACAGATTTGATTGTAGCATTGACTGACAGATTTCAACTGCTTCAATTGATATTCCAAGGTTTTCAAATCGTTCAGAAGCGGCTTTGGACATTTTAGTGTGGGGGAACGACTTCATTATCCTGTATATGTTGTTAGTTAAAAGGTATACTTGCGAAATATGGATGTGATCTGGAGTAGATGGGTGAGTGAGCACGGGCGAATAGTTTATCCATTCTGGACATAGCTCTGCCAATAAATGTGCCACATTACTTTTCTGTTACAAAGAACTTTAATCCCAAGAGCATACATTAAATAGCTTATATACATATCAGTGCCGCATTAAAACTCGGATAAGAGCTGATGCCGCAGCGCCCTTTCCAACCAAACCATCACTCTTCGTTACTGGAGGATATCAATATCCATGTTTTAAGCTGTTAACCCAGTATTGTTTCCAAGAATTGACAAACATCCATGTCACGAACAATTCAAGCCACGTTTTATTTTTCGGTCATGTCAGTTTGACAATTCCGCAGTCGCGTGCACATGGGCCTAATATGCATGTCTGAGAACGCTAAGAGTAATAACTAGTACGCCTGCAAATCAGTCTGAACTCGTAATGACGTAACTAAGAAATTTGCTTGTGTCTATTTAGCCACTGATTGGAGACTGTTATTCAGATCACACGGGCCAAGTAATGTTTTGAGAGACCCGTATTACCGAAGGAGCTTGCTGTATAAAATAACAACAGCTGTCAACAATATGTGGCGGTTGTTGCCTAAGACACCAGCAACAACTCCCAGTCAAATTAGTTTTGGAAACATTCAACAGAATGTTTATTGAATTGTAAATTCATCAAAGACATACACTTCGCACCCTTTGGCGTCATTTTGATTGTGGCGTCAGATAACTAGTGACATAAGTGATTATGACGTCATATACTTGAGTGACAGATTGGATCCCTCAACCTGCCGTCCAAATGAAACAATTGGTGGCATTTTATGGAGGGTCAGAAGTTAAATATAATGCCTTTTAGTGCATCCAGGTGGTGACAACTTCAATTACGAACGCACGATTTCTCGATGCGTCGATATTTCGATATATCGATTTAATTAAAATTAACGATATTGTCTAGAAGCTGTGTCTTCCGTTGATATTAGAAGCTTCCAGTCAAATTAATGCAACAGTCTTCAAGAGTGTGGCGCTGTTTGTCATTGACAATGTTACCAATGCGTATATCTTCCCACATTCATGTGACCTCACCAGAAAAACTTCAGAATCTCAAAAAAATTCTGAATACGATATTTTGATTTATCGTGATGATCAGGTACAATTTATCGCAATATTGTCTAGGGCAATATTGTTTACAAGGTGACATCATCTGCTATTTAGGATCACGTATGGCTTTAGGCACCATATCTTCAGTTCTATGGTGTAGTTAGTCTGATTAGGATAAGTGTAAATCTAGACGCAGACTTAATACGATGTCCAGGAATGCATTAAACATTTATAATATGTACACGTTCATTAAAGCGCCTCTTTGGAGGTGACGTTTATTCACCCCGTCGTCTATGATCAGTTAAGCTCTATCACACTTTGATTCATCCATATTCATCCTATTGCTGACTGGCTGGAAATAGGTGACATCCGCCATTTCACATTTTATGTATAATGGACCTTTCCAGTTGTAGCTATGCCCCGCCCACACCTATTTAAGCTCCACTCAGACTTCTCTGTGTTGGGATTAATCGATCCCCGAATGCCCTATCTATCAATTTCCTGAAAACTATACATGTAAGCTGGTGAATAATTTGTAACTAATTTGACTGGGCGCTGTTGCTCTCTCTGGCAGCAAGAGCTCCCAGTCAAATCAGTTTCAAAATATTCAACATAATATTTATTAAATAGTAAAGACAGACACTTCGAACAACAACGTTTAGTTCGTCTTCAAATATGCGTGTCGTGACGTACTTATCTACTTCATTCATGACGTCATTCATTATGACGTCATACTGGACGTCACGTAGTTGATTATGACGTCATATGATGGATGGAGAAAGCGGAAATGTCCTTTCTCATTGTGGTGTATTTGATTAATGACAATGCTCCAATAACCAAGTTAACCATGTGTAATGACCGACATCCGCTAGACAAACATGCTAAACAAGTCCGGATAGACTGACTTGGTGAAGTTGAAGTAAGCGGAATAGTTATCCGAATAATGTCAATAGTGACGCGGCCCCTAAGGCGCATCACGTGTCAGTACAATGGCGCAAGAGATATTATCTAATCAGTGTGTATAACTATAGATTCCAGAGTAGCGTTTAGACTTTGTACGTGGTTTTGAATCGATTTTAACACATTCAACTCTTGAGTCTCAAACTCAAATTCAAGGTAACTGTATAAGGAATCTGCTGAATACTGTGCAGCTATTTGGACTAAGAGCTGTTTCTGCAGCAAATTATGCTGTACCAGCAACACCTCCCAGTCAAATGGACCTTTCCAGTTTTAGCTATGCGCTGCCCATCTCTAGCTAAGATCCACCCACACCTCGCTCATGTTGGGATCGATCAAATTCCAGAAAACTATACAGGTAAGCCGTTGAATATTTTGAAATTAACTTGGCAGAAACAGCGCCCAATCAAATTAGTTTCAAAATATTCGCCATAATATTTATGAAATAATAAAGACACACTTCGTACAACGTGTCGGACTATAAAGGGTTTAAGATGGACTAAATCGAGTCATTCGTGCTGTAATTCATCATGACGTCATCATTCACGTCACATAGTTGATTACCATATTATAGAGGTCAATTAGCTTCACAATATTAAACAAATGGAAGCAGTCGGCCATTTGCACCTTTCATGTCAGATATAAATTATTTGCTTGTGACGTCAGCTAACAAGTAACGTATTTCAAAATATACAACAGACAGCCCCACCACCCCATCCCCCCCACCCTCTATTGCTACAGTGAAATTGATATTTTTGGGAATCTATGGCTCAAAGTCTTAGAAGAGCTTAACAATAAATAGATGAATCCAATAGACCATTCCAGTTTTAGTTATGCCCCACCCATATCTAGCCCCACCCACACCTGGCCTGTGTTGGGATCGATAGATCCCTGGACTCCATGAGTATCAGGTTCCAGAGAGCTATACAGGCAAGCTGTTGAATATTTTAACTAATTTGACTGGATGCTGTTGCAGCAATAGCGTCCAGACAAATTAGTTTCAAAATATGCAACAACGTCTTTATTAAATAGTAAAGACATACAACGTGTCGGACTATTAAGCGTTTAGGGCTGGACTAAACTGAGTCATTCATGCTGTAATTGATTATGACGTCATCCTACATGATACGTAGTTGATTCCGACGACATATGATGGAAGGAAAAAGTGGAAGGGTAAATTCTAGCCATACCCCGCCCATCTATAGCTCCGCCCGCCCCACGCGTTGCCCATTTTCGGATCGATTGAACCCTGTATTCCGAGAATAGCAATGCCAAGGTAACTATGCAAAATACTCTGTTGAATATTTTAATAATAATTTGACTAGGTGCGGTGGCTGACTATGATAGAATATTCGAACTTTTACACGTTCATGCCGGACTTAGATTCGCCATTCATTACGCATATTGATTGAGACGTCAGGATATATGTGACGTATTTAGTCCCACCCCTCCCCGTCCTCGTAGACAGGGACTATAGAAAAGGGCCCAGTCTAGTACTTATTCATACGTAATTTAGTAAATCAACTCCTTATGACAAGACCTTGGTCTATGTTGCCTATCAGCAAAATATGTCCAGACTCAACAGGCTATCGACACCTGAAAAACCAAAAATTAATCAAAATTGGGTTTCTGCGGGGGACGTGTGACCAGAACTGATCACTTATTGATTATGACGCCACTACTGGAGTGACAGATCGGATTCCTCCATTGACTGGCATAGCTAAAAATTGAATCCCTCCATTGTGGCTTAAACTAACATTATGCTACCAGATAAACCTTGGCTGGAAGCTGGTACATCTATGAGTCCAATAAGTACACTTTGGAATAATGGATGTGACACTTTACTATGAAAGCAGCATCTGTATGTTTTCCTCTCTTCTTATGCCCACTTTGTATGTTGACCTCTGAACCCCTTGTCGCAGTCTCACTGCTGCAGGAGCTAAATGAATGTCTCTCCAATCTCATTCTTTTTCACCTCTCCCCACCCCCACCTCCACACCCGTTTCTCTCTCCCCCTCTCTCTCTCGCTTTCCCAATCTGCCTACTCTTCTCCTTCCTTCTCCCCGACTCCTCTCCGCTCCCCCACCCCGCCGCCTAACACCGCCGCCAATGTATCTCTTTCTCTGTCCATTATGCTTTCTCTCCTTCCTCTCTCCTTCCCTACCCCTCACTCTCTCCATCCACCCATCTGGCCCCTCGCCCGCCCACACGTCCGCCCACCAGCCCACCCGCCTGTCCGTCCATCCGCCAGAATTCTCTCTCTCCGTGTCTGTCTGTCTGTCTGTCTGTCTGTCTGTCTGTCTGTCTGTCTGTCTGTCTGTCTGTCTGTCTGTCTGTCTGTCTGTCTGTCTGTCTGTCTGTCTGTCTGTCTGTCTGTCTGTTTGTCTGTCTGTCTGTCTGTCTGTCTGTTATGCTGTCTGTCTGTCTGTCTGTCTGTCTGTCTGTCTGTCTGTCTGTCTGTCTGTCTGTCTGTCTGTCTGTCCGTCCGTCCGTCCGTCCGTCCGTCCGTCCGTCCGTCCGTCCGTCCGTCCGTCCGTCCGTCCGTCCGTCCGTCCCTCCGTCTGTCCGTCCGTCCGTCCGTCCGTCCGTCCTTCCTTCCGTCTATCTATCTATCTATCTATCTATCTATCTATCTATCTATCTATCTATCTATCTATCTATATATCTATCTATCCCTGCCTGCCTGCCTGCCTGCCTGCCTGCCTGCCTGCCTGCCTGCCTGCCTGCATGCCTGCCTGCCTGCCTGCCTGCCTGCCTGCTTGCCTCCATCCATCCATCCATCTATCTCAATGATTCTAAAGTTGAACATAAGAAACGGGTATGCCGTTTGCATTCATTAAATTATCATTCCTCTTTATTTTGTAGATCTCCTACAGAGACCACCCCTGCCTTTCCTCGGATCAAGGCGGAACAGGTAAGTATGGCTTCATGGGAAATTACCTGTCGGAAATTGTCTAGACAAAAGATTGACCTCAAGCAGCAGGAAGAAGACAACGCTAAAAATAACGGATGAATCCAATTTCAGCTATGCCCGCCCATCTTTAGCTAAGCAGCGACCACGCGTTGGCCGTGTTGAAATCAATTTATATACATTGAACCCTAACTTCCCAACTTTTCAATGTGAGCTATTGGATATTTTTAAATTAATTTGACTGAGTGCTTTTAATTGCTGTCTATGACAGCAACAGCGCCCAGCCAAATTAGTTTCAAATTGTTCAACAGAATGTTTACTAAATAGTAAAGACATAAAACTCGTACAATTCCTGGACCTTAAAAGTGCATGACGGACGTAGCTACGCCATTCATTACGCAGTTGGATTGTGACGTCAGCCTACATATGATGTAATTCGTTATGACATCATATGCATGACATACAGATTGGATTCATCCATTGGGAACATTGTACCACGATGACTGACATCATTGTTACCTCATGCAGCGGTATGCGTATGGCCGTGCCCAGATGCCATATTGTTCAGGTTAACGAACGATACACACTTTGATAATGCATGTTACTGGGCCTATACTGACTTAATTCTCCGCCGTATTGGCGCGGAATTGCTCCAGTACTGGTCTAGTAGTATGCGTTATCAGCGCACGTATTTTTAAGTAAGTGTGTTTTACTTACTCGAATGTGATCTTCTTCTTCTTCTTCTTCTTTGAGAAAAGACGTGTTTTAGAAGAGCTCTCAGTTTAGTCCGTTTGTTGACTGTTTATAATTGTCAGCTGTGTTTACTTTTTGTCTTTTGTATGCGCTAACGCGTATGTGCTTATGTTTGTGTTAATAACTTTGTGTTTTAAATGTGCTCAGAAAGGACATTTTCAACGCTTTTGCCCATTGAATGACATTCACGACAATTCGGTGGGTCATGATAACTTTAACAACAATGTTGCGGACGAGCCGGTCAACAGTAAAAATCGTGACGTCATACCGATTTCCGATCTTTTGCTAAATGATAACAATTTTCCACAAACACTGTCACAAAGAAACGATAAACCAGTTGATAAAGCCAGTAAATCGTCACCTAAGAAATCACCTCAGAATAAACGTCGTAAGACTCAGTTTTCCAATCGTTATAGCGTCTTGAGCGATGATTTAATTGTCACTGATCCTGAAACCGATAATGAGGCGGACATTACCAGTGCACCGTCGGATAATCCCACTGTTGTAGATGATGCTACTTCAATGGACCAGGCTACTCAGCAAAACTCGGCGGCCAATGTGGACTCTGCTGTCACTGTCATTCAAATTCACCGTGAATCGGAATTACACGACCCTGTTCTATTATCTGACGAGGGGTGTGTAGCTGAAAAAAATGTTATGTTGACACAAGAAATCCTAAGTGAACTCGATGTAAATATCTCATTGGCGAAAGCAACCAGTGTTAATAATGCATCTATAGTTTTCAAACCTGGACATGATCGTTGTGATTCGGACAGGCTTGGAATAGAAGCAGGTGGTATGCCGCCTTTATCGCAGGGTGAACTGCTGGACGAGGACACCAGCGACGCTGACAGCATGTCTATTGGTTCAGAACTTTCGGACATGACAGATTTTATTGATTCAAGGGAGGTAATGCCCTCTCTTGAAGATGTGAAACTATTTATAGAAAGTGTAAAATATAGTAAAAAGGTAATAGATAAATGCAAAGCCTTTCAACCCAACTTAAAATTACTGATACATCAGTTGATACGATTGAAGAAACAACATGGCTTAGAATCTGCGTTCAAGTCTCGTGTCACCAAAATAGTCACTAGGCTACACCGTAGCTTACGGAATTAATTGTTTCCGCCTATGGTCAATCTAGTAACGAACTTGAATACAGTTTCTTTTCTACACCAAACAATTATGGGTATCTTTGTTCTAAGATTTATTCAATTATTTTTAATTATGACTTCCCTCTCAATTGTTACACTAAATACGAGAGGTTGTCGTGACTCGTATTTCGTATTTTTAATGAACTTCGCAAAGATTTATTTGCCGATATTGTGTTTCTCCAGGATACTCACACAATTCAGCCGGATGAGTCGCTATGGCGACTTATATGGAGAGGTCAAGCTGTGTTCACATTTTAATACAAATACAGCTGGTGTTGCTATAATATTTAAACCCAAGTTAAATGTAAATATCATTGAAACGATCACAGTTTCTCAGGGATGAATCTTACATGTCACAGCAAATATACATGGCACCTATTTTTATTTGATTAATGTTTACAATCCCACAGAGTCTCATGACAAACTGAAATGCATAGATATGCTAAAAACTCATATTTCCACATTGTCCGAACCATATCCTATGATATTAGGTGGTGATTTTAACTGTACACTTGATTGTGAGTTAGATAGAACATCAGCAACAGAACCACACCCTCCAACTGCGGATTCGCTTAAATCTTTAATTACAAGCAATAGTCTTACTGATGCATATCGCTGCCTCTATCCACAATCTGAAATTTTCACCTGGCACAGGTCCGATGGGACTGTATCCAGACTTGATCGTTTTTACATTCATAGTAAATTTAGACAGTTTTTAAGCAGTTGTTCCATAATTCCTTGCACCAATTCTGACCATGATTATGTTAAAGCAATATTTCAGCTTAAAAGTGTAAAACGGAAAAGCGCATATTGGTGCATGAATACCGCTGAGTTGAGTGAAAGAAACTATGTGCTTTTAATTAATGATTTCTGGAATGGTTGGCAAGGGAAAAAATGTGATTTTGATTGTCTACAGGATTGGTGGGATTTGGCCAAAAAGCATATATGTATTTTATCACAGCGTTATTCCCTAGAACGAGCTGTCCTTTTCCGTGAGCGACGATCAGACTTACAAGCTGAAATTGATCAGTTATCGGTCAAAATTCCAAAAACAAATGAATTATTAGAGGTAATTAACCAAAAGCAATCTGAATTAACAACTCTCCTCAAAGAGCAAAATAGGGGTGCTTGGATTCGATCGCGATTCCAGCATATAAATGAATCAGATAGACCTACTACATATTTTTTTAATCTTGAGAATAAACGTGTGATGAATAAAACTATTTCACAGTTGAAGATCCCAACCGGTGAAATGGTTAATTCTGATACGGATATTCTGAGCCACGCCTCTGATTTCTATGGTGAATTATATGCGAAGTCAAGCTCATGCAAAGTGTCTGAAAACCTGCTTTTATCAGATCTTCCTAATCTAAGTGAGCTTTCCAGAATTGAGTTAGATCGGGCCCTGAGTTTACCAGAGCTTACTGACGCTGTTAACCATCTCAATAACAACAAAGCTCCTGGAATTGATGGACTACCATCGGAATTTTACAAAACTTTTTGGGAAACTATCGGTTCTGATCTTCTTGATGTCTTTAATGAATCAATTGAAGACATGTTATTACCTACTTCATGCAGGCGAGCGGTTGTGACATTATTACCTAAGAAAGGTGATTTAACCAATTTAAAGAACTGGAGACTGTATCACGTTTATGTGTAGATTTTAAAATATTTTCCAAGGCCTTGTATAATCGTATACGTACAGTACTCGCAGAAATTATTCACATAGACCAAAGCTATTGTGTACCAGGACGTAAGATCTCCAATAACATTAGGTTGATAACAGACGTCGTCGAGTATTCAAATTTCATGTCGTTACCTCTTGGCGTTGTATCCGTAGATCAGGAGAAGGCGTTTGATAGGGTAAATCACCAGTATTTATTGAATACCTTGCGCGCATTTGGCTTTGGTGATTTTTTTGTTAAATGCATTCAGCTTCTTTACAATGACACTTCGTGTTTACTGAAAATAAATAATTTGTTATCTATGCCTGTTTCTTTTAGCCGTGGTATCAGACAGGGTTGGTCCCTATCAGGCGCTTTGTACAGTATCTGTATCGAACCATTGTTAGTTCAGATACGCTCAAATAACGGACTGAGGGGGGGGGGTGTGTGTGTGTGGCCCTGCCTGATATCTCGGGTGAAAGGGTTTCTTGCTCAGCTTATGCTGATGACATAACTGCCTTGTGTACGTGTAATGATGATTTTATTAAATTGCGAGATTTGATACATGTATATGAGTCTGCTTCCAACGCGAAAATTAACCACTCAAAGTCAGAAGGTTTTTGGGTTGGTTCCTGGAAAGGGCGTATTGACGAGCCTTTGGGGTTAAAATGGAATAGCAATGGATTAAGATTCTCGGTATTTATATTGGCAATTCTTTGGATTTTTGCAAACAAAATTGGGAAAATCTTGAAAATGAAATCAGCACAAAACTTCTTAACTGGCTCCCGTTATCAGAAGCTCTATCGTTTAGAGGTAGGATCACTATTACTAATCTGCTTGCTGCTTCTAAGCTTTGGTATAGGTTAGCTGTTATCGATGTCCCTGGTAATATTTTAAATGCTATTCAAAAACTGTTAATTAACTTCATCTGGTCTGGAAAGCACTGGCTTCCCAAAGAGTTACTGTTTCTGCCTTTAGACAAAGGTGGGCAAGGACTCGTGCATTTAGAATCTCGGATACGGACATTCCGTATTCAGTATGCACAATCCTTTATGAACTATTTCGCTTTTCATCCGTGTTTCAGCTTTAGCAGCTACTTTCTCAAACAGATACATAATCTAAATTACGATTATCAGATTTTCTCTATTCAATTGGATGTACAGATGATTCGTAATATACCTATCTTTTATAAGAGTGTGCTCAATTCTTGGTTTTTCTTCAATGTTATGAGAACATCGCATCCAAGCTGTAAGATCGATGTTTTAAATGAACCACTGTTCCTGAATCCTTTGATTAAGAATATCTCCACTGGATTTACTTTTTGCTACGAAGATTTTATAAGTGCGAATGCTACCATTCTAGCTGATATTTTGGTAAATGATAAACGCATTGCACTTGAAGACTTACTCCTTAAAATTGGCAACAGGTTTCGACGATTGCTTCAAATAAACCTGAACACTCTATGGGATAGCATACCCAATGAATGGTTTGAACTATTAGATCGACCTATTGACATTCCCAGGTCAGTATACAATTATGAACTATCATGCAATATT
>CM067367.1:50408362-50494399 GCA_034401795.1 Chaetoderma sp. LZ-2023a
TAAGACGTGTGTGGTGTATTGGTTGTTGGAAACAAGACGGCGCCCATACTACAATGACATTTCCAGAACGCTCCAGGCAACAAGCATGGTGTTGCACAATCAATTTCCTTAAAGCAATGTTACGATCAACATCTGGTTCTGGCTCATGTACCAGGATGTCAGCAATATTATGTGGGCAGCCACTTCCACAAACATTTCAATTTCTATATTTTGCAGTGATGATTACTTCGCCAACAACGTCTACTACTGACGCTGTTTCAGAATTGTATCAGATTATGATGTGATTGATTCATTTTACTAGGAATTCTTGGATAAGACCATTGATACATTATTTAATTGGACAATTCCGTACATTCGTTTGATTCCTTGATAGATTCCTTCCGGTATTTCTGTGAAGATTCCGGTGAGACAATTTGATGTATTACAGCTAGATAGCGTTCATGCGACCTCCAGCGAATGCACAGCAATATTTATTGGAAATCCGATCAGTGTAGCTTGATAGAGAAGAATTGACAAACATGTGATATCACTGTGTATGTGTGTGCGTGCGTGCGCGCGCGCGTGTGCGTGTGCGTGTGTGCGTGCATGCGTGCGTGCGTGCGTGCGTACGGGCGTACGGCCGTGCGCGCTCGTAAGAGATATATATATATATATATATATATATATATATATATATATATATATATATATATATATATATATATATATATATATATATATATAGAGAGAGAGAGAGAGAGAGAGAGAGAGAGAGAGAGAGAGAGAGAGAGAGAGAGAGAGAGAGAGAGAGAGAGAGAGAGAGAGAGAGAGAGAGAGGGAGAGGGAGAGGGGGATGGGGAGGGGGGGGGGAGAATGGCAGGGTGAGATTAATGGAAAAGGAGATGGCTAGAGAGTGTGGTTATAGAGGAGAATAGAATAGGATAGTATCAGTTCAAGATGTCAATCTGGATGTTTTCTATGTGACCAGCTCAAGTTGATATTCGCATGTGAATGTCATGTGGTTCTGGTACAGCTTGCTAAAAACAAAATGAAATAGTAAGAGGGTAATAGAATGACCCATTTCTAGCTATGCTCCGTCAACGTCTCACGTCTCTCTGAATCGATTTGAGACTTTGAATCCTGAATGCACCTTTCCAAGTTTATCCATTCATCATAAGACATTATAATCAACTACGTGACGTGTATGATGACGTAATACTCATGACGTCATGAATGACTCGCTATAGTCCATCTTTAACGCGCAATAGTCTGACACGTTGTACGAATTGCATGTCTTTACCATTTAATAAATACTATGTTGAATATTATGAAACTAATCTGACTGGGTGCTGTTGCTGCCATATGAAGCAACAGCGCCCAGCCAAATTAGCTACAAAATATTCAACAGCTTACCTGTATTATTTTCAGGAAATAGATAGTCAGGGCATGCGGGTATCGATAAATCACAACATGGCGAAGTGGGAATGGAGCTTAGCTAGAGGTCGGCCGGGCATAGCTAAAACTGGAAAGGTCTATTCCCAGAATCAAAATTTCAAAGTAATTATGTAGCTAAGCTGCAACAAAAACATCTCCCAGTCAAAGAAGTTAAAAAACATTCAAAAACTTATTTCTTAGTTTGTATATTCATCAAAGACATACAATTCGTACACTTCCTCGCAGACCTTTCCACTTTCGGAGCAACATGTTATTAATATCTTGACGTTAGCTAACATGTGACATATTTTATTATGACGTCATATATATGAGTGACTTCCGATTTTCCATTACTCTGAATCTCGTAGTCGGAAGATGGTGTTGTATTTGGGTTGCACGTCGATCAGTTTCCTTTCGTGTTAGGCTTGGGGTGGACTCAATAATGACGTCATAATTATGCGCGTCTCTGATAGGTCAGGCGCGATGATGCCATGCCACCCGACTGGTATATAAGGAAGTGAAGGCGCAGCATTCCTCAGAGAAGGTGGTAGCTCAGGTGGTAGCGGACAGAGCTGTGAAACCGGTGACCCCAGGATCGCGTCTCCGTTCGGCAAACTGACGATCGCTGGAAACATATGCAGCCTCGTCGCCTCTCTCCACCCCTGAGTATAAATCTGTACCAGTGTAAAACCTGGGGAAGTTACCAATAATAGACTGAAATAAAAACCAGCCTAGATATCGCGTGAATGGAACTTGTAAACAGGGACTCGATAGACGCCAATCGAACCAATAACCTCTGCATTCATCAGAAGGAAAGGGGCGCTGGCTATCCAAGTAGGAAGCCGTGCTATAGCCCACTAACCAGCCTACTCACAACCATGTTCGTATACTGCTGGAATAATACACGTTGGGTCTTTGCAATAGCGGATGGCGTGAATTCGACTGGGATGTGAAGCTAACTACGTGTCCCGTCACTAATTCTTGTTGTGTGGTATCAGTGCTCTGAGGGTGAGATGCATGCTGGGCTTATCTCGTTCTTGCCACTTCCAAAGATACTGTCTCCTCTGCGTTGCCCATAAGTTTCCTAGGAAGCGAGACTAGATCTCCCTCTAAGGGTTACTAACACTATTTAAATGGCGATGGTAGTGCTAGGCCCATTCGGGCATAAATATATTCACAAAGGCCAAACCCTAACAGTTACTTTTTACATACCCAGTTGGAAGGGGCACATCACAATTAGGATATTTCACCCCACCGCAACAGAGAAGGATTGCATAAATATCCACTCCGCCCCCCCCCCCCCCCACACATACAGATGGCGCAGCAACCACCTATTCTTTCTGAGTTATCGGATTACCGAGAACAACCTTGTTAGGTTCGTACACAGACACCACCACCACCATACCCCCACCCCAGTTTTAAGCGGTGCATACCTGGTTGATATAGACGTACTTGGAGCAGTGTGAATTTCCCCCACCCCCACCCTCTCTCGCTCCCTCCCTCCCTCTCTCCCTCCCTCACTCACTCTCTCCCCCTCTCTCTCCCCCACTCTCTCTCCCCCCTCCCTCTCTCCCTCTCTCCCTCCCCCCCCCCCCCTCTCTCTCTCTCTCTCTCTCTCTCTCTCTCTCTCTCTCTCTCTCTCTCTCTCTCTCTCTCTCTCTCTAACGGCATCAACAATTTCCTTGGTTTCCAATCATACGAACCCCTACTCTCTATGATTTGAAATCAATCAAGATATAACAATGTTCATGTTTGAAGAGTTAAGCTGAATTGAAAAGCGGAAACTAACGATTTAACAAAAGTATGATTAATGATGTATTTCAAAGCAAGATGTGGGGGAAAAACAACAACCCCTCCCCCCATAGTCTTCTTTTCTTAGGCGATACTGTGTCCAAGGTCTTGATAAGTCTATGATTGATTACATAAATTCTCTAAGGGATACGCGAATCTTATTGCTCTGCGGAATAAAATGTGTTGTTAGATTAGAATATCTGCTGTAGGAGTGCTAATATAATGTCCTTAAACCCAGCATAGCGAAACCAAACAAACCATCCTCTGCAGTGATCTTGAGCAATGCTCGTTTGTACACCAAGAGAAGACTGGTTTTGAAAGTTTACCACTGGAATAACTGGCTCGATAATCGAGCCAGTCGTTTTAGCATTAAATTTTCAATACTAGTCCAGAAAATACATTCACTAAAATATTTTGATATCGTTGACCAAATTTAAGCATTGAAAATATAATATAACATGTAATAGAAGCTTTATATTAGATCTGTGTAATGGACTTTTCCACTGTATACAATCATCATATGACGTCATAAACAACAGCGTGACATTATGATGCCATGATGACGTAGATAAGTACGTCACGAACGCATAGTTGAAGACGGACTACGCGTTGTTGTACGAATTGTATGTCTTTACTATTTAATAACTATTCTGTTGCATACTTTGAAACTAATTCAACACCAAAACAATAGCGCACAGCCTACACCAATAGTGTTACACTAGGTGCGCGCTGTCGGCCATTGTTCTCGTATTGATCAACTTGTCACAACCTGACAGATACACATCAGTCATTCGGACAACTGAACAATTGCACTTGACCTCCTGACATATACACACCAATCATTCGGACAACAGAACAATACCACACAGACGCGCATATGACTTACACGACCTCATTACGCATTACACTTGTCAAAACCAATTAAAACACATTAATCAAATTGATTATGCATTAATTAGCATTGTCACGCATGAGTGATTTAGAACAATAGCGCATAGCGTCCACTTTAACTACTCATTTACAGACAGAATGACCGCCAGAAATGAACGATTTCTATGCGCTTCCCTTAGGCATCGCATATATGATTGATTGTTTATTGTCGTGAGAGTGTGTGCTTGGCACCTAATAAGCAGTGGCATGTGCTTTACTTAGCTGGTGTACCTGGCACTAGGTGTTGGTGTTCTAGTCCCTGCCATTATGTCAAGGAGACAGCGAAACAGTTCGTCTTGTACCATGTTTGCTCTCACCAATATGGACGTGGCCTGGCACTCGTGTACAATTTGGTGCCAATGCCAACACAAAACCTGGCCCGACAAGACAAGATCATAGAGAAGTGTTACTCGTCTTTCATGCCTCATTTTAGCATATCAGATGCATATATAAGGCGTTGGTTCAGATGCGCCTTCAAGATTGGAGACGTGACCGTAGAAACCACCGTTAAACGTATTTGTTAGCATGTTGTGTGCACCTCATCGTGCCGGATTTGCAGCTATTAAAATGATCCCTATGACTGGCCCGTTACCAGCAAACTGCCTGCATATTCGTTATGACTGGAGGAACACACCAGAATTCTCATATAGTTTTCACGAAGGTGTATGGACACTAGCAAATAGAAGATATCTGGAATGTATTTTTTGACTGGGAACGACAACCAGTTGACCGACAAATGAGTAGTGAACCCCTAGATGCCAAAAGTCAAATATTCCTACAAGAATTGGAAGAGATTTCTACTGGAATATCTTCCGACTTTCCTGATCCAATGCCAGCACCCGATGTCGCTTCTGTGATGGAATGCTCTTGTAATGTAATTAACCATGTAATGGCTGAATTTGTCAAGAAAATAAAAATGTTTGATTATTAAATGTCCATGTGCAGGTAAGATAACCTGTTTTTGTAAATGTAAAATATACCATTGAAATCACTTGCTCGATTATCGAGCCAGTCATTCCAGTCGTCAATTTTCAAAAATACTTCTTCTTGGTCTGCACATGAACATTCGTCAAGACCACTGCAGGGGCCGGTTGTGGCCGCATTTGTCATGAGAGGGTTAATGCAACGCAATGTAAGCAAACCTAGCAAAAGACAACATTCACTCCCTTGTCAACCCGCTGATTATGAATACAGCGTCTATGGACGGATTAGATATGGCACTCAATGGGCCTTTCTAGTTGTCCATCCATCATATGACGTTATAATCAACTACGTGGCATGTAGGATGACGTCATAAACATTACGTAATGAATGACCCGATTTGGTCCGTTTTAACACTTAATAGTCTGACACGTTGCACCAATTGTATGTCTTTGCTATTTAATAAACATGCTGTGGAATATTTTGAAACTAATTTGACTGGGCGCTGTTGCAGCCATAGATAGCAACATCACCCAGTCAAATTAGTTTCAAAATATTCAACATCTAACGTGTATATTTTTCTGGAAATTGAGATTCAGAGAGTGCAGCGATCTATTGATCCCAACACGAGCAAGTTGTGAGTGGAGCTTAGCTAAAGATGGGCGGGGCATAGCTAAAACTGGAAAGCTCCATCATATGATGTTATAACCAAATAGACAACATGTTAGTATAAGTTACAATCAATAATACCACAGCTTCGCGACGGAAAGCAAAATGTTCGTCACTAAGGTGTACGAATTGTATACCGTTAAGAATTTTGCAATTTAATAAACACGCTTTTGAATATTTTGAAACTAATTTAATTTGGAGCTGTTGCCGCCTTATGAAACAACAGCACTCTTGAAATATTCATTAACAAATATGCAAGAGCTTACCTGTATAGATACCTTGAAATATAGATTCTGTGAATCCATATTTCAAAGTTTCAAGTTAATTAGTTAGAAATAGGCATGGCATAGCTCGAAATGGGCGTGTCACAGCTAGGAATAGGCATGCCATAGCTAGAAATATGTGTGTCATAGCTAGAAATGGGCGTGTCATGGATAAAAATAAGCGTGCCATAGCTAGAAATAGGTGTGGCATAGCTAGAGATAGGTGTGGCATAGCTAGAAATAGCCGTCTCATTTCTAGAAATAGGCGAGTCATAGCTAGAAATAGGCTTACCATAGAGTAATAGATATATAGGGCTGTCAGAACAGAAGGTGGTGGGAGCCGTGGATCGCCGAACGGCGGCTACAGGAAGGAGGTGGGCTGTCAGAACAGAAGCGTGATAACGTTGCAACAGCTCCTTATAACTTACCTGACCCAGGTGATAGCGGATCTGCGGCTAATCGGTGGCTTGGCGACTACAGGACGGAGGTGGGCTGTCAGAACAGAGTGCTATAGGAGGGAGGTGGGCTGTCAGAACAGAGGTAGGCCACACCCAGGTTACATAAAACTCCGGCGTGGACCCCACTTGTCCGGGAGAACTCCCGACGATATCGGCCAGTGGCCGGCCTCTCTCTCTCTCTCTCTCTCTCTCTCTCTCTCTCACTCTCTCTCTCTCTCTCTCTCATCCTGACTTATATCGTCGGGAGTTTTTCTATCTGTGGGACAATTTCCTAGCCGTGTTGATGTTCCAGACGGCTGGTGTGTGTGTGTCTGCTGTGCTTTAACACTGGGGATGGGGGCGGGATGTGTGGAGGGGGAGGGGGCTATATGGTGGCCCTTGATTTCTATTCTAGTCATCATACCCCTGCACCCTAGTGTGTACCAGGTTTATTTCGAAATTTTTGTACTATCTAGGTGAGGGCTTTTTGAGTAGGGTTTGAACCCAGCGCATTTATCTCTGACATGGTCTGCATTTTGAAATTATTGACAGCAGTCTACAGGAGTCTATAATATGTGTACAGACAAGGATATTACAGCAGTACAGATTCCTAACTGGATATTAATTTCAATTTCATACCATAGATAACGCATAGCAAGTTATCAGCTAAATCTAGGTAATTTTTGTTAATGAATGCGTGGCCGAGACGGCTAATATGTTATTTGTTATATGTCGAATTACACTTTAAAAATCGCCGTTTCAAATCTCGCTATATTTAATAGGCCTTAGTAAATGTAAACAGTATTGCCGGATAGTAGAACATGCTGAACATGCCTTAGTAAATGTAAACAGTATTGCCAGATAGCAGAGCACGCTGGACAGGCCTTAGTGAATGTAAACAGTAGTGCCAGATCGTAGAGCACGCTGCTCAACTTGTTTTGCGAACATTATGTCTGTCTGTCTGTCTGTCTGTCTGTCTGTCTGTCTGTCTGTCTGTCTGTCTGTCTGTCTGTCTGTCTGTCTGTCTGCACCCCCTCCCCACAGGCCGGCCCCCAGCCACAGGCCGGCTCCAACCAGCATGTGATACCATCAAAATCCCCATATTAGAGAAACGCAACTGGATAGGTACACACGGATGAAGTACTTCAAAATTTGGCGAGATTGTTGCAGCAAGGGCTTATTAGCCATACCACTTATGCCGAGAACCTAGCAGCTCTGCCTCCCGAGAAGCCAACCCCAGCCTCACACGGGAAGCTACCAGCCACTCCCGAGAGGCCAACCCCAGCCCCATGCAGGAAGCTGCCAACCACTCCCAAGAAGCCAATCCCAGCCCCACGCAGGAAGCTACCAACCACTCCTGAGAAGCCAACACCAGCTCTCCTTTCTGAGAAGACCCCCCCACCCCACCACCGAGAGCTAGAAACCCGACTCGAGGTCACAGATGAGGAGATCGACAGGTTTCTTGATGCTATATTCCAGGAAAACATACTCCCAGGATTTGTGAAGGTCCCACATGCAATCCAGAACTATCTGCGGGGATGGGGAATTTCCTGGACATGGGGGGAAAAAGATCCAACAGCTTTCCTGGATAAACACCTGGACAAGATCGAGAGGAAGTTTGTAGAAGAGGTCCTCGACCTGAAGGGGGTGAGGTTCTGCCTTGCTCTCAAGGTCACCCTCCACAAGGAGAAGAATGGCGGGACAGAGGTCACCACAAGTCTCCTGTTCTGGTCTAAGCAACATTCCATACTGAATGCAAGCAATATTATCGAGGCTGTGAAGGAGGCCAAAGCCATGGTGCTGCAAGGCGAGAGGTCTGGCTGGGAAGTCGACCAGGTTGATGCATTGTACCTCAACATCGCCAGATATCAACCACTACATGGTGGGTCCTACATCGATCTCCCGGCTCCGATTAAGCGAAAACGTGCCATGGTTAATATCCAGAACAAAGATGATGACCACTGTCTTCGCTGGTCATCGAAGTACTTAGGGCACTGGGATACCCTTGACTTCAGTGGTGTGGACTTTCCAACCCCTCTCCACCAGCTTAAGAGTATTGAGCGGCAGAATGGCCTGATCATTAATGTATTTGAACATTCCAATGTTGTCTACCCACTTCAGCTGAGTGAGGCTGATCCCATCATTCCAAGGACAAATCTGCTGCTTATCGAGAAGGGTGACAAGCAACACTATACCTGGATTAAGGACCTGTATCGTCTGCTCTATGATCAGAGTCGGCATAAAGGGAGAAAGCAATTCTGCAAGTGGTGTCTCCACTGTTATTCTCACGAAGACATTCTCATCAAACACAAACCGGAGTGCTGCGGCATCAGTGGCAGACCAATGTGCATAAGAATGCCTACAGAGGACAGGAAGATGCTACGGTTCACCAACCAGCACAAGCAACTCAAGGTGCCATTCATCATCTTTGCCGACTTTGAAGCCCTAACAGCCAAGATTGAGGGGCAGAGGTGGATCCGGCTCAGAGCAGCACACAGAAAACGCAACACCATGAGATCTGTGGGTTCTCATACATTGTGGTCTGCCGTGACGGTGTCGGTGAACCACCAGTGCTGTATCGAGGAGAAGATGCAGCTAAGCACTTACTGGATCAATTGACATGGTTAGAGGAGAAAATAACAGCCATGTTCGCCCACCCGAGGCCGGTGGAGATGACCAGAGAGGACTGGCGAGCTCATAAAACCGTGGTCAGTTGCCATGTGTGTGACAGAGCATTAGATGGGGACAGTGTCAAAGGTCACTGCCACATCACTGGTCTCTACCGGGGAGCAGCACACACTGTGTGTAATCTAAAGCTGCGCCTCAACCCTAGGACCACCAACATCCTGGTCATGTTCCACAATCTGCGTGGGTATGATTCTCATCTCACCATGCAGGCCATCTG
Organism: Chaetoderma sp. LZ-2023a; assembly: GCA_034401795.1. Classification (NCBI taxonomy): domain Eukaryota; kingdom Metazoa; phylum Mollusca; class Caudofoveata; order Chaetodermatida; family Chaetodermatidae; genus Chaetoderma; species Chaetoderma sp. LZ-2023a. The sequence continues at coordinate 50,417,692 of CM067367.1, forward strand.
CCAAACAGAGGGACAGATCAACTGCATCCCCAACAATATGAAGAAGTACATCTCCTTCAGCCTCCATCGGCTGAGGTTCATCGACTCGGCCCAGTTCCTCCCGTCATCACTTGGCAAGCTGGTAGCTAGATCCACAACGTTCCCACTTACAAAACAGTGTGAACCTAGCACTGCCACGAATGAGCTCCTGCTCCGCAAGGGTATATACCACTATGAGCACATGGATGGGTGGCACCATTTCAGTGAAACCTCTCTCCCACCTCAAGCTGCTTTCTACAGTAAACTCTCTGGCAAGGGAATATCTGACAGTGACTACAACCACGCACAGGCTGTCTGGGGCCAGTTCGACTGCCAGACCATGGGAGACTATCATGATCTCTATCTGCGGTCTGAAACTCTGCTCCTTGCAGATGTCTTTGAGAACTTCTGCATCACATGCCTCCAGCAGTATTGTCTGGACCAAGCACACTATTATGCAAGCCCGGGGTTGAGCTGGGATGCACTTCTAAGGAAGACGGGTGTGGGTTTGGAGCTCCTCACTGACTACGACATGCAGCTCTTCATAGAGAAAGGCCTCAGGGGTGGTGTATCAATGGTCAGCAAACGCTATGCTAAGGCAAACAACCCATACATAGCTGGCTATAATCCACAACAGCCGACACGCCATATCATGTATCTGGATGCTAACAATCGCTATGGCTGAGCAATGAGCCAACACCTACCGACTGGTGGGTTTGAGTGGGGGAGGACATTGATGTCAAAGGGATTACATAACATCCTGATGATGATGAAAAGGGCTACATCCTAGAGGCTGACCTTGAGTACCCACAAGAGCTGCATGACATGCCTAATGTCTACCCGCTGGCGCCTAAATGGATGAAGGTGAAGGGAGAGTGGCTCTCAGATTATCAGTGTGCATTGGGCGAGTCGATAGCGGAGACGGCATCAGAAAGACTGGGGCCTAGCCTGAGAGACAAAGAACAGTACGTTCTCCACTACCACAACCTGAATCTCTACCTCAGCCTGGGTATGAGGTTGAAGAAGGTTCACAGGGTTCTATGCTTCAATCAGTCGCCGTGGATGGAGCCTTATATCCGACTCAACACAGAGCTCCATAAGAAGACCAACAGCGACTTTGAGAAGGATCTCTATAAGCTGATGAATAACGCTATCTTCGGTAAGACCGTGGAAAACGTGCGCAAGTGAGTGGATGTCAGGCTGGTCTGGTCACCCGAGGAGGACAAGCTGCGCCGCCTAATAGCCAATCCCAACTTCTCGCAGGCGCAGGTGTTCGATGATGATCTAGCTGCTCTCCACATGTACAAGACGAGCCTGCTGTTGACCCATCCTGTCTATGTGGGAATATCCGTACTCGACCTATCCAAGCACCTGATGTATGCCCTCTACTACAACAAGCTGAAGCGCCTATAAGGTGCCAACTGTGTGCTCTTGTACACTGACACAGACAGCTTCCTGCTGAAGATCCAGACTGACGATGTTTATGCTTATATGGTTGCGAGGAGTGATCTCTATGACACAAGCGGCTACCCAGTAACACACCCACTACACAGTACTGCCAACAAGAAGGTCCTGGGCAAGATGAAGCATGAGTGTGCTGGGGTGACAATAAAAAAGTTTGTTTGCCTGTGCCCGAAGACGTACTCCATCAAGCGGTTAGATGAGCAGGAAGTCAAGAAGGCAAAGGGTGTGCACAGGGCTGTGGTTGGACAGATTCGCCATGAGCAGTACAAGGAATGCCTATTCGAGTGAAAGGTCTTCCACCATGGTATGGACATGCTGCGAAGTGAGGGTCACCACCTCTATGGGGTCCACCAGACCAAAACAAGCATCATCCCCTCAGACACAAAGTGATAGATCACTCCTGATGGTATTCACACCCTGGCTTATGGTCACAAGGATACCATCACTCCAATGGATGCTTTTATCGAAGAGCTGTTGGTATGAGCATTATGTGACATGTTCAGCCGATAGTCAGTGGAGGATGTCTACTCTCTGGAGTTGAGGTAGCTGGATGTCTATAGGGATACGCTGGAGCTCCTCTCGTACAAACGGCCACCTGGGACTACTCTCTGACCATGTCAGGCAGTACAGTGTAGGCTGCCTAGCCGTCTCCGCATGCCTGTAAATCTTGTGTACATCTATCGGCCAGTTGGGGTCAATCGCCCACCTACGTCCACCTTCCAACTCCCCAGGCTCATACAAATACCGAACCAGGGAATCGGATGGAAGTCTGTCCTCCGAGCATGAGTGACATCTAGTTTGGGCCACAGAGGATCACTGAATTGCCTTGACTGGCTTCTGCCCTATTAGCCTGGTAACCTCAGCATTGGCTCTCTCCACCACAACTGGCAAGCCTCTGATCCATAACCTGGAATTGCCGCCCACTGGGGCAGCCATCTCCTGAGCATACTGATGTGGGAACTGCCTCGCTGCCAGTGTCCGGTTCCACCACTCGATGATAGCCTGAGCACGGTGATGTCCCACCTCGCCTCGGATAATCGCCACACCATGTTTCCACATGTGGGCCACAGTTTCACCTCTACACTCCTTACCCTCATCCACTTGGGGTAACTCTGGCAACTGGAGGGGATTTTGTGGGTCCACATAGATACTCTGGTACCCGGCAGCCATCTGACCCACGAACTTATCCATGAGAGGCACTGCCACCTTGTATCTACTGGTGGTGAGGGCATACTTGTAGGTCTTGCATATTCCTTTGGAACAGACTCGATCATGTGGAAGGAACAGCACATCAGCCTGATGGACTCTGTTCGGGACAGGTTTATCGAAGTGTGCATACCGAATGCGCCGTGGACGAGGTCTGTAGATCTGCCACATTGCATGTCTGGTAAGCTACTGGCTAATCATTGCCAAGGTGAATCTATGACCCTTGCGACATGTAGCCTCGAGAAGCTGGCGAGGCTCGCAATAATAGCCACTGGGCCGGTAATAGAGATCTTCAAGAGAGGCTGTCAGGACCTCGGATTTCATCGCTGATATCGACTCCTGCCCTCTCCTGTACAGCTCTGGCAAACTCTATAGACGGACGAACAGACGACCGTCATTCATCCAACCATCGATGAACACCTCTTCGAATACCTGTGAACACTGCTGTCTAATCTCTGCAGCACTGGCCCCATCACTAAAAGAAAGCTTATCGACAAAGGCTTGCCAGTTAAGGGACTTGACGTGGTCATGCAGAGAAGCCATCATATATAGCACGTCTTAAATGTTCGGCAGCCCAGATGACTGTGAGTGCTATCGCACAATATGGGAGCCAAGGACCAGTAATGCCAAAGAATGTGCCTACCCCCGAGGCGATGGATGGAATAGCCTCAGAGATCTTCTCAACTCCATGGAGGGCATTGTTGGTGATTTTGCGGACCGTCTCACCAGCCTTCGTCATGAACAGAGTAATCAGAGCCCCAACTGGCGCTAGTGGGCCTAGAGAGCCCTTCACATAGGCATGATAAATATCTTTGGCTTGGTGGATTAGTCGGCAGGATTCTGGATCTACATCATCACCATCATAGTCCTCGTCATAGGCGTCCTCATCATAGACCTCATCATAGTCGTCATCATTGTCCTCATCCTCATCATAGTCCTCGTCATAGTCCTAAACTGGATCCTCGAAAGCTTCAGGTTCATACATTGATTGCAGTTCCTGCTGACTATATGGTGAGTTTAAATCACCTGTATAGACATTGCATCCTAATCTTGAATGCAGACATGCTTGCCTTGGCGAACTGGGGTCTCAGCCTCGCTAGCCGTAACGCAGTGGAGGTAGAGATAAAACGTCATAATCAGGCAATGGAGAAGCTGTCTAAGAAGAAATCTGAGTACAGCAAGCCACTCGAGCATGTCCACCAAATGGAGGCACGCGGCCCACGACACAAAGGGCTCAAGCCACCCAGAACATCCACGAGGCCGAGGAGAGTCTCGATGAGTACTACGAGGCTGTAAAGCTCTCCAAGCCAATGCTAGACTATGAGGCATTAGGCGGTCAGAAGACGGCAAAGGCCATAGTAGTAGTGGCTGCAGTAGGAGCTGTGGTGACAGCTGCTGGAGTTATGCTCTACATGTGTTCACGTTGAATACCTCCATTTTGTGAGAAACGAACCTTGCTATATCCAAAGTACAGCACCGTTACTCCGATTGGGCGAGTGCCCCCTTGCTCTCCGCGCAGGTTGCCAACATGAAAGCTGAGCTGGTTGTCATGGTTAGGTGGGATGCCCCTTCCTCCGAGGTGGCACTGACCATCGAGTGCCGACTCGAGATCCTCGTGACCACTGGTCAGTCTTAGTAGGGCATATGACCTCGTTTCCTGTCGATAGAGACAGCAATCAGCCAGCTCGCGCACCTCACTGAGTACATTGGTCTCAGCCACCACAAGTTTGAAGTCGTCTAGCTCCCCCACCTCCTGGACCACCCCTCTTTTCTGAATGAAGACTCCTACAGCTACGCAGTCGGAGTCACCTCGTTGCAAAGTCAACTCTAGACGCTGGTTAGTTGTGGCCTGGACCTGCTGATGCTCTCGCTCTACATGTAGGATTCGTTGTCTACAACCTGCATGTTTTAGTTCCTGGTCGTTCTCATCATGCCAGACTTGAGGTCGTGAGGAGGTCATCATTACATCCGTAAGATGTTCAGTGTACACCCAGAGGAACAGCTTGTCCTGCATCGAGGCCGGATTCATGTGTGTGTTCTCGAGGAGGGAGAAGAGTGGCACCACAACAGGTGTTTCTATGTCTAGTTGTAAGTCGAATTCTGTGAAGCCTTCATTACATCCGACGCCATAGTACCCTTTCCCCTTCGTGTAATACGAAGGTCCACAAGCCAGTGGAGCCAGGACCCAGTAATCAATGTTCTCATAGGTGGTGTCCAGGGTGTTGTTGCTCTGCATATTCTCCCACCTGCTCACCACCTGCAGGAGCTCTACCTTCTTCGTCTCTGCGCTCTTGAGCTTGAACTTGAGCGTCATGCTCCTAATCTCATGGATCTGTCCCAAGAGGGCGAAGTCGATGAACTTCCCCACTGTGGATAGAGGGTTCACATCATGGATACTAGGTCGAATGACTGTCTGACAGTCCTCCCAAGGATCAGTGTGGTGCGAGGCCGCAGGTTCAACTGCCCCATCTGGATGCTGTACATATTGCTGCATGTTTAACGTCTAGGTATATACAGGTTTTAAACGGCGATGTATAAAGTACTATTTCATGAGCTTGTCTTCGGTTGGCAGAAGAAACTTGCATCACCCTCCAAGAAGAAATCAGTACAGCTGCCGATCGACAGGGTCTGACGACTACTTCGTGGCGTCAACATTATCCACGAGCGAGCCAAGTTCTCACCTCCACCTGATGCGGAGATTCTGACTGCCATAGAGGAGACCACACCAGCCTGTAGTACAAAGGAATTATTGATTCAGATGCTCTACAAGAAGCTTGACAGCGCCCAGGGCAGGTCACTAGATCTCTCCCAGGACACCCACTAAGAGTCCTGTAATTCTAGGTCTCCAGAAGGCTAGAGTTGATCCCAAAGTTCTCCTAACGGTAGGGAAGTGGGCTGGCATATTCCCTATCCACACTGATGAGGAACACGGATGTTGGATGATATACATGATGTGGCCATAGATTACTTCCGAGCAGAGATCAGTACAGCTGTGACTGAGGGCCATGAGGCTGGGCATGCCACTGGTCACAAGGAGAGAGGAGGGATTGGCCACTGGCCACAAGGAGGCCGTGGAGCACATATTCAATGAAGGAGGTAGGAGGTAGTTAGAGAATAATCTGGAGGTATTTCTAAAGTTCCCCTCTGAGAAATACCAGACCTACCTCATCAAACGTACTCAAAAGTCAGATGCTAAGAGGGTATGGACGAAGTGGGTCTTCCGCGAGAAGTTTCAGAAGAAGAGAGTCATAACATCTGATCCTCAGTGAATAAAGTATCAAGCTGGCGAAGTTCCTCAAGCTCTGACGAAGTTCCTCGACCCTGAAAAAGCATCCTGCCACTACTACTGTCTTCCTGGCTAATGCTTCCTGGTAGGATCCAGCTTGTAGCTGAAGTTTTCTGGTTCCTTCAGAGAAGGCTTGAAGCGGGACAGCTCACGTGTCTCTTTGTTGCTGAAGATGAATTGGTACCATTGACCCACCTTCTTTACTCCCGTGACAAAGTCCGATTGGGTCTCGTTGAGGGTCAGGCTGTCATATATGGTCTCCAGCATGGCATGCCCATACTTCATGCTGAGCTACAGTAACCGAGCATTGTCGTGGATAACTGGCGAGATCTCATGGATGTACTTCTGAAAGAGGATAAAGATAGCGATCTTGGTATGGCGGATTCATCTGGTGATGTCGCTAAGGGAGGTGACCATCTTCTGGTCCATTGCAGGGTCAGCGATGACTAGAACAAGTGGGTCAGTCAGTCGAGCTGCTAGCAGCTTCCTCATTAGTGCCTGTAGGTTCCGCATTTTGGCTATTGGGCTCTTATACCACTGGTCGTTGTCATCGACAGCGTCAGCGGCAGAGTCAGACACCAGGAGTATGTAGCACTCATGCAGATGTTCTGCCAGCAAGGCATGCAGCAGGATGTTTTTTCTATGTCTGGATGGTGCAATGATCAAAAACACACGCCCAGCATCTGCCAGTCTAGGGCTGAACGGTATGGCCATGTTGCGCATGTGCGTGAAGGATGGACAGCACCTGTTTGGCTGTAATCTCATCTGAGAGTTTAAATGAAAGCACATCCTATATGAGCTCTATTGCCTGCAGGACCGGCATAGTTGTATCATCGACCGAGACAAACGATGTGATGGAGGTGTCGAGCATGAAATCTTAGCAACAGCTGAGAAGGTAACGCAGGGGGCCTGTGTCAGTAGCAGTATCCAGAACATTGAGTATCTGTATGAGGCAAGCATGTGAGGCCATGTCTATTAAGAGGTCTTAAATGGCAGGCTGAAGAACCCTGACTTCTTCACCTTGGGGAGTTGAAGTTTAGAGGCAGCCCCTTTTTCACCATCGACGTTAACATCGCTGACCGTGATTCTACCAATCTTTAGATTATTTCCATCCAGTCAGAAGGAGCCTCTGCTCTTGAACAGGTTCTGAACGAGCTCATGTGTCTGTGATTCACCCAATAGCTTAGCGGCTCCTTCATCACTCATCCTAAGGGGACCTTTGACAATTACCCTGTACTATAGTGGCAGTGGTGGCACTGTTAAGGTCAGAGGCTCCTATGGATTGTACCTGTCTGATGAAGTCTCTGACCAGTACAGTACCACGGATTTCCCGTGGTTTACCCGTCTCATCGAAGTCCATGAAGGAGATGGGGGCAACAGTGTCCTCTGAGCCGAGGCGTCCCTCACCTAGGTGAGCTTACTCCCCTGTCTCCTTGCTCTCCAAGTCTGTAAGCGATAGCAACATTGCTGTGGATATACATAGTGGATTAAACTTAGTCATAGCCAGTGGGAACCGCGGAAACAGATGGACACCTAGTCAGTCGTACCCCCGTGAAACAGATGGGGGGGGGGTAGGGGGACCATGCGGTGGGCCAAGGAAATATGTAGCAGTGCTCAGGATACTGGCCCTCCATGCAGGGTCATGCCTTGTTGGCTAACCACCATTTCTGGGCATTGGACATCCTCAGGCAGTGTGATCGACTATGCGCTACCCGTTCTGGAAACACACCATGCCTCGTAGGCGACTGTTGTGTCATGGACCTGTCAGGCTTCCATAATGTAAAGCATCTGAAAGCTAGACATAGGCCACGATGATCTCGGCCATAGCACTCGTCGCTAGCGCTAGAACTGTGGCTTCCATTAGAGGAATGCATTCGCCCATAATCTTGTTGGCAGCAGTAGAGGAGGCACCACCGATGGCGATCTTTGGGATGGGGTGTGTTATTCCTAGACCGTGGTCGACAACCATACTCACCACTGTAGCGGGGACAGTGACTCCAGCAGCAGGAATAACCTCATCAGCACCCGTCATCTTTACCACAGCCACATTCACCGCCACGTTACTGGCAACATGAATATGGCCAGGGGCTTAGCCTGTGTCAGTAGCTGCTGGGTCTTGCTTTCGAGCAGCTTCTCCACCTTCTGTAGTCTTGCCTGTCTCTCCGGGAGTTGCTTTACAATCTGTACCATTGATGTCATTGTTTAAGCCCTGAGTATACAATGCGTTTAAACGTGTACGTTCTACCTCGAGAGCAATACGCAGATCTAACCGGTCTGCATCTGTCAGCTGCTTAGATTGGTACTCGGGAATATCCATAGCACTATACATAGTGGCTTAAACCATGAACCTATGCACTAAGTACTATGACGTCTTCCACACTGAATTGAAGGGCTACTAGAAGAAGTCACCAGATAAGCTCGCCCAGCTATCTGACGCTGAGGTAACAGAGGAGCTGACAGCTGTGAAGCTCTACCTAAGATTTGGTAAGGGCCAGATCTGCTTCATCGAATACCTCATTATGGGCAGCGGTATCATCGAGCAGCTCCTGCATACTAAGGGATTCTACAAGGATCGGGTGTATCTGTCGGACATGTTCCAGCAGTTGCAGGCATCCATGGCATCACCCGACTCTGAGTTGAATAAGGCTCTCTGCTAGTAGAAGCTGGAATAAGACTGTACCACTGAACTATACAGTCCTTGGTTGTGTATGCTGACAGCATGTTTGGGGGCTGTCACGCAGGCCAAGCTAGTTCAGGCAATCTCATTTGCCATGGCTCTCACACTGGAAGAGAGTCAAGATGATCTATTGCTCGAAGAGCTGGATCTTCTAGTGGTGAAGACGACTAGTGACGAGCACAGCAATAGCCAGACCTGACACCACTCATAGGGCTATCGTCCTGCTAGCACTGCCTGGCGGATGGTGGGTGTCAGCACATGTCGCCGTTTGTTGTCCAGCACTGTGTGTCAGAATGACAGCTGGAACGATGGTAGCACTGTCCCTCATAGGAGACCACGGGGACCTAGGTGTCATGTCGGTTGGGATGACATGCGTGACTGAGTTGATGTCAGTGTTAAACCCAAAGTGGACTCCGGGGGAATTTCCCTCGACTATCATGTTGTTATAACCCCTGACCACCAGCTCCTCGATATTCACGATCAGGTTGCTCGGAATAGGCCACTGGTGTGGAGATATGGCAAAGTCCAGCTGGTGGCGGGCCTTCTGTAATTCCCGCAGGAACTGGGCAATGAAGCTGCTAGGGTCTGCAATGATGATCATATCGTCGAAGAGACTGCTGAAAATAGCCTGCATCTCTATGCTGCTCACCCTGTCTATAAAGTGGCGCAGCTTGGTCGTCTGGGCTGTCAGGAGGCAGTAGCCCAATGCTTCGAAGGACTGGTTGATTCGAACGATCCCCGCTGGTGTAAGCCCTGAGGTTGTGTGTGGGACAAAGTACTTCCAGGCATCTGGGTAGTCCTGAGTGATTTCGGTGATGTGCATATTCTGCACCCTTGCTCCAGGCTCTGAGTCTGGATCGAATGATCACCGTCTTCCAATGGCTAATATTCCATGGTGTCTGATAGGGGAAGCCCGAGTAGTCTCGTCTCGGGTCACCGTACATAATGCCAAGGCTTTTGTTGTCACCACCATGCCACTGATAGTCTGAGTGGGCGTTGAACTTTCGTTTGAGTCTGCTGGCTGCTGAGAGGCTGTACTGTTGAGATGTGGATTGAAATCATTTGTATCAGGCAGTCTTGTGCCCAGCTCATGGAGGATTCGTCTCACAGTATAGTACACATGGAATCTGAGACAGCTCACAATGCGCATAGCTTCAGCAGTACCAGCATAGGAGTGCAGCAAACCCGCGCCAACGCTGCATCCTGCTGTGGCACAACACACGGCAAAGTTCAGCTGTTGGTTCCAGAACGAGAGATTCGGGCCTGCCATTCAGGTATGAGCTTTCTTCGCATCCTTAATGGTGATTGCAAGGTTGGTCAGTGGTTGCTGATTGATGGAGAAGCTGATGCAGGACCACCCATCGACTGTGATAGAGATAGGTGTTAGGCCCGGTATGTCATCCAGAAGACCACGTAGTCCAGCTCTGGTCAATTGTTGTGAGGTTTGTCGGGAAGGCAATCTATAGTAGTCATCTTAAATCTGCAACATACTATTTGACACAATAGAGATCTTCGAGGCGGCCTCTCCGCAGCATCTCGTTTTTTAACTCCTCCATGTCCAGCCGCCTGCTGGAGCCTTTGAAGTATTGCTGGCGCAGTTTGGGTTTCTCTGTGTGGTACAGAGTTTGGAGCTTCAATATATGGTGGTACTCCTCATCACTGACCTGCCCATACTCGAGAGCTTTGCTGACGGAATCGTCAATAGACTGTATGCTGCTCTGTGCCAGTGTTACATACTTAGCATGCTTCTCCAGCTTCTTGATGATATGACGCTATCCAACCGCCAAGCCGGTGGCCAGGACAGTAGCGGCAAAGGTGACACCATCCCGCGGGATAGCAACGATAGCACACACCCCTGTAGCGAGAGTGGCAACGGTGGCCACACCAGCACTGGCTCCAATCACACCCGCAGCTGTAATTGTGCATGCTAGACTGTTGTAGACTGTTTTACAAACCCCTGCGTGTTCTGCTGTACTTTTCTGCCTCATTAACATGATTCTGTCTGATGGTGTCAATCTGCTCGAGTCGCCAGCCGTGTTCTGTACAACCCTCCTCAGGTGCTAAGGTGGGACATAGTTCAGGCTTCTTTTGCCACTCCGATTTTGACATGGTATATCTAAGTCTTAAATTCGTGCCATCACCTGTCGGATCTGTTGATGAGTCATTGTTGGATTCATCTTGGGGAGCATGGCGAACTGAACGAGCTTGTTGGTGTGGAAACATAACTCCCTCAGACACCGCTCATCCAGCATAATGTCAGGGGCCTGTAGCTTGCACAGCCGTGGCATCTGGAACTTCACCTTGTCCGCCTGGTAGTACGCCCAACTGTTGGCGGACCTTCTTGCATTTATACTCCTGCATGCTCTCCGCTTCCCACAGCAGGACTTCTACATACTCATCACACTCGTCATCCAAGTAATCATACAAGTTTGGCCCTACAACGCCCTCCTCCTGCTGGATGAGGCTCTCCCATTCTTGAACAGAGTTGTAGTCCCTTCCTCTCCTTGCCTCTCTGGCATTCGGTTCATACCAGCTCACCCGCTGCAGTCGCTCACCTTCTTGTTGACAACGCATTTCCTGTACCGCTATATCTACCATCCCGGAGAAGGTGTGTGGCTGCTCCTCTATCACCCTTTCTACAACTCGGTAAATGCCTGATAGGTTTGATATGATATCATGATGATAGGTCAATAAGTAGTAGCAGCGTAAACTCTAATGGGGCATCCGACAGACCATCCATGCTGGCATATAGACTAATGGTGGAGCTGTCAAACAGGTGATATACATGGGTGAACGTTTTGGAGCTGATCGCTTTCCACAGTTTACTGGTGGCTCCTGGCAGATATTCTATCACGTCTAACCATACTTCAGTCAGTGAGCTGTGGTTTGTACTGCCAAGTGGTGGATGTAACGCATCGGCATGTACGTATGTGGTGGAATGCTGAGCTACCTTGAAGAGAACCCATTCTATGCGATACTGAACTGCACGTCTACCGACCAGAGATGGTCTGATGGCTATTTTAGAGTAGCAATCGGACAATACACGGCTATGCACTCCATTTAAACACATATATAGGTATAAACAATGGAGCCCATATTTGCTCACTCGACAGGTCTAGCTGCCAAGGTTAAGGAAAGCAATGGCAAGTCGTTCAGCCGCCAATATGGAGCAGACTCCAAGACATTCTCCCTCAATCCCGTCGGTGGAGATGTTGTAGAGCTGCTCACTGACCTAAATGATGTCTCGATGGAACATCTAGGTCGAGAGAGGGATGGGAACAAAATAGTGTTCTGCTATGACTTCCCAAAGAAGAAGTTCATCCTCCGCCCCCTGATAGACCCGTCACTAGACAAGGTTGAGGATGTTAACAACTTGGACACTGACCTCAGCTTTCATGTCTTAGAGCCGACTGTGACGCATGCCCCACCGATGTCACATGCTGGTGTGGTCTTGATGCTGGCGAAACAGCTGCAGGTAGTCTTCGAAAAGAATGCAGTGTGGTATCATGCTGGACATGGTGGTAACTGGCGAACGTGGGTGCCATTATATAGACCTCCAGCGGTTATTGACCAGGAGGTCACCCCCACTCCCCACCATTGTGAAGAAGGATGGCATGGTCTGGAAGCTTTATAACAAGGGGGTAGCTTTCCTGACCTATATATGACATGGCACAACCCTAGTTGTAGTGGGTAATATGATTGGGGTCACTGGGGGAAAGCTCATGCTGCGTCGCCCCTTTGATGGGCCAGAGGAAGCCTTCAATATCCAGGATGGCATCCTGCGGATAGAGGGTGTATCGCACTCCTCGAAGGCGAAGGGCTCAGTGAGGCTGCTCACGCATGTCAGGCTCACAAGTCCGCAAACAAAATCCATTGTGCTAGAGCTGCGGCTTCTAGCTGGTCATAAAGTGAAGCAGCTAAGATCGGCATCAAGTCTGGCACAGGGCTCGATCTGACACATATTTCTCGAGGGGTTCAGCTTGTTCAGTTTAACCCTCCATGTATAGGATGCTGGTTACACTACTACTCATACCTGTAGTGGCTGCCTCACAGACAGACATAATATTGGATGCCAAGTGGGCCCACTTCCGAGACGAGCCTCAGTACAATCCATCTGCGGAAAAACATCTATGACCGATTTCACCCACGTGAGGAAATTGAGTCTGCCTGCCACGTCTATGGTGTAGAAAGGTCTGGACGTGGATGTCTGCAGCTGAGGCGGCACCAGATCCTCTGTGTCACCTATGAACATGCCAGAGTCTGTCATGGTGCAGATGGTGGACACTTTAGCGTTCTACGGAGTGAGATTTGCCAAGGTAGCTGGAAGGGCCTGTGGGTAATCCCCTCATGCCGATGTGACACTGGTCATGACTACTTGTTTGTTTGAGTAGCCTCGCTCTGGAGAGCATAGGATACGTTGCCGCAGGCCGCTCAAGAGCTCTGCTTGCAGCTGTTGCTGCAAGCAGAGCATAAGCAGTTCCGAGGAACATTTGGGCTCGATGGTACTGGGACAGATTAGAGCGGAATGTATCCAGATTTTTGGGCTTGCTTCTTTAACCTTGGCAGCATCTAGATCATTGCATATGATCTAAATACTTCCATAATTGCGTTAATGCAATTTCTGTCAGTGGATAGCGTCTTAACTCCTGTACTGTTGGTGGATTTCAGGCGAGTAACTCGTCTACTACTGTTGGGATTATTAGGGCAGGAGAAGCACTCCAGGATGCAAGCGATCTATTTGTATAGTCGCCCAGGTCATGTAATGATCGTGCCACCTTTTCCCGCCATGCTGCACAGCCTACACCATGCATGCAACTCCATAGTTCTAAGGGGTGGCTGTAACTCAATAGTTCTTCGGGGTAACTCATGTTGATCAGATTCGTCTCTGGATGATTAGACCTGTAATGTGTGATCGGTATACCATGTAGAATGTATGTCTCTAAATGGGTATTATGACCATGTAATGTGTGACTGATCACAAGTGGTCGGTATACCACTTAGGATGTGTCTCTAAATGGGTGTTCGGACGAGCTGCTGCAACGTTATCACGCCTCTGTTCTGACAGCCACCTCCCTCCTGTAGCTGCTGATTGGCGATCCGCGGCTCCCATCACCCTATGTTCTGACAGCCCTATATATCTACTACTCCATAGCTAAAGATAGGCGTACCATACCTAGAAATAGGCGAGTCAAAGCTAGAAATAGGCTTGCCATGGCTAAAGATAGGCGTGCCATATCTAGAAATAGGCGTCTCATAGCTAGAAATAGGCGAGTCATGGCTAAAGATAGGCGTGCCATAGCTAGAAATAGGCGTGTCATAGCTAGAAATAGGTGTGGCATAGCTAGAAATATACGTGCCATAGCTTGAAATAGCCGTCTCATAGCTAGAAATTGACGAGTCATAGCTAGAAATAGCCGTCTCATAGCTAGAAATGGGCGAGTCATAGCTAGAAATAGGCTTGCCATAGCTAAAGATAGGCGTGCCATAGCTAGAAATAGGTTTTCATAGCTAAAAATACGAATGGCATAGCTAGAAATAGGTGTGTCATAGCTAGAAATAGCCGTCTCATAGCTAGAAATAGGCGTGCTATAGCTACAAATAGGCGTGTCATGGCTAGAAATTGGCGTGTTATAGCTAGAAATGGGCGTGTCATAGCTAGAAATAGGCGTGTCATAGCTAGAAATAAGCGTGACATAGTTAGAAATGGGCATGTCATTAGCTAGAAATGGGCGTGTCATAGCTAGAAATCGATCGATCTACTTACTACCCTCGGTGAATACTGCGTGCGCACAGGCCATACATGTACGCGCACCCAGCGAAGCAATGACCGAATCAGTCAAATATATTACATCATAACCAATTAGGTCCCATGTAGGCTGACGTCACAATTATAATTATCAGAAATACTCCGTCATGAACTTGGAATAGAGCGAATTGTGTTTTTACCATTTAATAAACATTATGTTGGATATTTTGAAAGCAATTTGGCTAGGCGCTGTTGCTGTCGCAGGCAGCAAAAGCTCGCAGTAAAATTAGTTTCAAAAATATTTAACAGGTTAGCTGTATAGCTACCATGCCATTGGGATTCTTGGAATTCAGGATTCGAAGGATATAAATCGATCCCAACACGCGCAAGCCATGGGCGGAGGTTAGATAAAGAATGACCGGGCATGGCTAAAGTGGAGTCATCCATTATGAACTAATTGCATAGACTTAATAATTACAGAATAATCGTTTATTGAAAGACAATATGTTTTATTTCAAGGATCAATTAATCCATCATTTATCAATCATGTGTTGACTCACAATACGGATAATTATGGGTAGTCAACCGACAAAATAAAAAAATTGCTTTGCTTAAAATACTTCCGGCATGCTGGATGCATTACTGGGACTGTTATTATCCTGTTTACGCCTGAGAAATTGGCATTTTTAGCGACTAGCGACCATTTTCGAAACAGATTTGAAACAGATTGATTTCTGCTCAACGCCAATTGATCAACTCCACCCTGGCTATCTAGCCTAGATGTTCCCAAAAGCCACAACCGTACCTAAAAAGTAAATAATAAAGGAATGGATGAATCCAATTTGCCAGTCAATTATATGATGCCACGATCAATTGCATCACATATAGGCTGCGGTCAGAATTATAGTTGGCAAACAATACTCAGCCATGAAGCTGCAGAACTCGGTCAAGTGTAGGCAAGTGTACGACTCTGTAGGTCTTTGATGGATTTACTATTTAATAAACTTTCTGTTGCATATTTTCAAACTATAGGCAGCAACACCACTCAAACAAATTAGCTTTCAAAATATTCACCCCGTTAAGTTTATTAAATAGTAGATTCATCAAAGGCATACATACAGTTACCATGAAAATGGGTTTCTGTTAAGTTCGGATTCAAAGCACACAAATCAACAGCAACAGGCGCAAAGCGCGTGTGGAGCTTAGCTAGCGATTGGCAGAGCAATTCTTCTCCTTCCTATAATGTAATGATTATGACGTCATCCTACACACCGCTTAGCTGATTATGACGTCATATGACGTCAACTGATAGATGGATACTATGGAAAGGTGAATTAATATGGTAATATTTGAATGAACTGTTGTGAGCTTTCAATCACACACAACAACAGTCATGCAGGCGATGACGTCACGCCATCGGTGACCTTTATGAAAAATGTAAGATACTGACGTTCTGTAGCGAAATTTACTATTAAGGAATTCGAAAATATGTAAACGATATATTTTATTTTATTTAAAGCATAATTTTTCTCATTGATCCGGCTCAGTTTGTGTTCTGGTTTTAAGAAATTATCCAATCCCAGGTTTTATGAGAAACCTGACACAAAACACGTTGGCCTAATATAGATTACACAATATGATGCTATATAAATTTATATTAACAGCTGTTGCGTGTTGTTGGGAAATCCCCAGATTGTCACTGATTCAGAAGCAGGCGACGCTGTAACCGCCGTCTGTTCGTCTATCCAGAAACGCAATGTAGGTTGATGGTAATTTGAGCGAAATAAGGATGATGTCTCTATTTATTGAATTATTCAAGATTCAAGATTCAATTTATTACAGCCATGTCAAAACGTGACATAGAGGGGATAGTGAATTTACAAAATTTACAATACATGGCGATTAAATATTATCATAATTAACATCATCGTAGCTATAATTCACCATTAACATTATTGGCGTTTATGTTACCATTATCATCGCCTTCATGCTCACCGTCACCGTTACTAAGTCACCCTTCCTTGACGACGCCGGCCAAAGCCGACCTCTGCAGTGGTATTGAGGAATGTCCATTTCCAAATCAAGAGGACACAATCCCCGAAATTCTACGACTGGGGTGACTGTCTCGATATCTGTGCCAGTTATTAAAGTGGTATATTCTCAAGAAACAGACCTCCATTCGCCTGCAAATGGACATTCAATAAGAAGATAATTTGCTTTTCTAACTGTTACTGTGCTTTTCTTAGTTAGTAATTAAATAACTAATTGCGATATAGTTAATTAGTCAGTAATTAAATAACTAATTGGGATATAGTTAGAAACCATAAGTATATCTTTATCAATCTACTTATATACTGGAACTGAGCCACATCTATCATTAAATCCTCTATTAAACATGGGGTCTCATAGTGAGAACAATGTTTTGTGTCTAAATTCCATCTTCAATGTAAACAACGTCAATGTCCATCTTCAATGTAAACAACACAAATGTCCATCTTCAATATAAACAACATCAATGTCCATCTTCAATGTAAACAACATCAATGTCCATCATCATTGTAAACAACATCAATGTCCATCTTCAATGTAAACAACATCAATGCCGATCTCCAATGTAAACAACATCAATGTCCCTCATCAATGTAAACAGCATCAATGCCCATGATCAATGTAAACAACATCAATGCCCATCCAATTACTGGCCCCGCCATTGCTAGCTAAGCTCTGCCCACCACGCGCGTTGGGATCGAATTTAAGCTTTTAACACTGAATTATTACAATGTACTTTTCAAGGAAACTATGCAGGTAAGCTGTTGATTACTCTGAAACTGATTTCACGGGGTGTTTATTTTGTCATAACGCTTCCTGCAACAGCTACCAATCATACAAGATTCAAAATATTTAAGAGAATGCGCATTAAATGGCAACCTCAGGAAACCTTTCAATTTTCTTGATGGAGCTGTGTTGTTTTGATTGTGACGTCATATATTTGAGTGACAGATCTCTATATTGATGTTTAAATGCATATTCATTGATGTCTTTCGTACCTTTTTGTCCTGTTTATCAGGTTGAAACCTACAATCAGCCACGGCTTTGCTGCTAATAGACATGGCTAAGGATTATACAATACAAATAGCATAAAAGTCAGGCGTAACAATAAAACCCTAGCGCAATTATAGAGATGCAATATTATCATGTATCTGTCTCTGAGAGATGTTACCCTTTGACGCGCATTTAAATAATAATAATAATACTCGTTAAAGCTCTGAGATCTCAGCAATCACAGTAAATCTCGGACAAACGGGAAATGTGGGAAGTTGCTGAAAAAATAGGTTAATCTTCAAGACATAAATTCAGAATGAATAAAACCTGGCATAATATATGGGGACACGTTATAGCCAGAGGGGGGGAGAGAGAGAGAGAGAGAGAGAGAGAGAGGGAGGGAGGGAGGGAGGGAGGGAGAGAGAGAGAGAGAGAGAGGGAGGGAGGGAGGGAGGGAGAGAGAGAGAGAGGAAGAGAGAGAGAGAGAGGGGGGAGGGAGGGAGGGAGGGAGGGAGGG
Organism: Chaetoderma sp. LZ-2023a; assembly: GCA_034401795.1. Lineage (NCBI taxonomy): Eukaryota > Metazoa > Mollusca > Caudofoveata > Chaetodermatida > Chaetodermatidae > Chaetoderma > Chaetoderma sp. LZ-2023a. The sequence goes on from CM067367.1 coordinate 50,435,648, forward strand.
AGAGAGAGAGAGAGAGAGAGAGAGAGAGAGAGAGAGAGAGAGAGAGAGAGAGAGAGGAAGAGAGATAGATAGCAAGGGTGGGGTGAATGACGTATGAAGGATCATGGAGATAGAGAGGGAAAGGGAGACCGTAAGGGAAGGTGGAGAGCAAGAGAAGAAGTGTACCTAACGATGTGATTTAACTATTTTATCAAATAAAATGAGGGGTCAATAGAGAGAGCTGGTCAGTTAGTGCATCTGATAGGCAATGGATGTATCTTTCATGCCATTAAATTATCTGACGTTATGGACAAACCCATCATTTGTCAGCTGATGTTACAAGCAAATTAATAACGTAGGACCGACGCGAACGGGCAGTAACTGTCTAAATATGGCATGGTGAATTTCTACGTTATGCATTTGGTTTGAATATTTTGAAACTAATTTGACGGGGCGGGGTAGGGGTGCGACTGGGGGCGGGTGGGTGGGGTGTGGCTGTGGTTGTTTACCCAGTCAGTTATTTTTCGAAATATTCAAAACTACGGAATTCAGGATTCAAACTTCATTGTGTTAACATGGAATCAAACGCGCGAAAATAATGGGCGGAGATTAGCTAGAAATGGACCAGGAGAAGTTACAAATCGCCACTTCCAGAGCATTTGAGTTGTTCTTACGAACAATCATCTGTAGAGGAAGGGTGTTCCTTATAAACAGGTATTACTGTATTAATGAAAAGTATCAGCCACACATACTCAACAAGAACAATGAGAGATTACCAACACTATGTGTCATATGTTCTGACCCGGGTGTGTTTGTAAAACCAACTTAGTGGAGGAATCCGATCCACTCAAGTATATGCCGTCATATCCAATTATGTCACTAATTCACCTTTCTAGTTTATCCATCCATCACGTGACGTCATAATCAACTAAGTGATGTGTAGGCTGACGTCATATGCAGGACGTTAGGAATGATTCGATATAGCTGGTATTTAACGCTTAATAGTTCGACACGTTGTACGAACTAGTGTCAAAATATTCAACGGCTTACCTGTACAGTTTTCTGGAAATTGAGTTCAAGGATTGATCGATCCCAACACGGGAAAACGGTGGGCGGAGCTTAGCTAGAGATGGGCGTGGCATAGCTAAAAGTGGAAAGGTCAATTATCAGACATCTGACTCAAAATGGCTTCGCTCCATTGCGAAACTGGAAAGGCCCATCACAAAAGTGTATGAATTGTATGTCTTTGCTGGCTTTATAATTTAGTGGCATCCACGATAGCATAGACAAGGTATGTGAGGGGTCGCTGATATGGCAACTAGACTTTAATACAAGTAAATGCATTGTCTTAAATTTTGGTGGTGACATTTCCCGAAATCAATACTCTATGACACCTGGTACCTCTCACCTACAGCTAATACATACAGCACAGCTAGAAAACAGTTTAGGGAGTGCATCTTGACACTGTCATATCGTTTAATGTACACATAAATTACATTGTATCTAATGCGAGCAGTGGAGTAGTACTAATTAAAAGAACGTTTTCCTGTATAGACCCACCATACGTACTCTGCTCTACAAGTCTTTGGTGCGACCCATTTTTGAATATTGTAATTCAACATGGTCACCAATATTTAAAAGACAACCACAGATAATAGAAAGAGTCATGCATGATGCAAGACAACAAAGGTAATACCCCAAATTAGAGCCTACATCTACACAGAAAGATTCAGAACATTACATCTAATGCCACTGAAATACAGAAGTTTTCGAGGAAAGTTAATAGAAAATATATACAATCCTGAATGATGTATACAACATTGAGAAAAAACGGCCTTTGCGAACTGTCCACACACTAGAGGATATACCTGTCCACACATAGAGTCACCACCGAGTTGAATCCTTAAAACTAGGTGGACTGCGTCCTGCGTGTCGAGCCATTTAGTTTTTTTTACATATCACACATGTGTGGCAGGGTCGCAAAATAAGGATTCCTTAAAACAATATACCCCTTGATAAATTAAAACAAAATTGAACAACTGTAACATTTTTCTAATTTTTGATCCACAATAAACTAAGTCAAAACCACATAAATATGAAAACAATTTGACAATCAGTTTCCTTATGATGGATTCGGGATGAACTGATGGCAAAGAAAACATCTATATAGTTGTATTGTGATCGGGTAAGTCCTTGATGAACTGCGTGTCCAATTAGAAACTTTAACATTTACCTAATTCTTGGTGCAAAATAAACTAACCCCAAACCCTGTGAAATTTGGAAAACATTTGAAAATTATTAAAATTATGATGTAGATTGGATGCGAAAAATAGTATTAATCAAAGCTGTGAAATGTTATTGAGATTGGACGAGCCCTTGGTGAATTAAATGTACATTGACATATTTTAACATTTACTTAATTCTAGTCCAAACCCCGTAATAATATGGAAAAATCTGACAATTAGTTTAATTATAATGTAGCCTGGATGCAAAGGTCGTATAGAACAAATCTGTAAAGTTTTATTGAGATCGGACAATCCCTTGGTGAATTAAATGTAAATTGGAAAACGTTAACATTACCTGCACGCCGCACGTCGCACACCATTTGGATCGCAATGCCGAGCCATCCTACGCTTCGCATAGGGCTCGACAAAACTAGACTTGTTTTTCAATGTGATACTTTATGATTTTGACTAAACTAATGAATATTATTTACCAGCAACATACGCTACTGTATATAGTTAAGAACAGGCTCGTTAGCGATCCAAATTAAATGTTCTTTGCTTTACTATGGCCGCATTTATATTTATCATGAAGAGATACTAGCGGGGATTCCATGCGGATTGAGAATATCGCTCAGATATGACTAAGCTGACCTCGGTGGTGATTTCGATGAGATAGGTCGCCAGAGGAAGATAATAAATTTTTGAAATTCAAAATGCTGACCATATTGTTCAAATTTCAAAATTACCGCCAGAACATCTAATTAGGAGTTGTTGTTTTCATCATCAACATCAAACTGGAATCCATTCATCTCATCTGGAATATTAATGGCAGCGTTATCTATATTTTGAAAAGCCCGACCCGGTTTCCATTGACACAACTGAGTATTTGTCACTCGAGCGAGTTCTTCTTTATCTCGAGGTACTGAATCCTCATACCAAATAGGGACGAGGGTGCCATTTGTAACTTTCCAGCCGTAGATAAGTGGATCTAGTTGGATGTATATAATTTGCTCTAACCAATGTATCATTTCATGCATGACAAGTTAATGCGCAGGATGGCAAATTTATGGAGCTTTTGTCTGGAGAAATATGCTTCAGTAGTCTACTTCTTCAATTCTTTCCCCAGGAAAAAGCTCTGTGTAACGGCTGCCATCAGGGTTCTTCTAACTCTTAGGCCAATGTACAGAATGTGAAGTGTATAGGCAATCACCTCATCCACGTTAACCTTTGTTGACCCAAAACATAACAATAGGTGCATCGAGTGAAGATTTTTCTGTATCTCCTTGAAGATTTAAAATTTGGAGCACCCAAACAAAAGTTGGGTAAAGGCACTCCCGGTTGCTACTTGCTGAAGGACATCAACCTAGTCCCTAGCCAAGATTTTCTGTCAGAAGCATAGTCAACACCGATTTGAGTAGCAAAAATATCAGTGGTGTGCATAGACCTATGCTATCGGCTACGACACAAGAGGCTACATGATGTACAGAGGCATACACGGGTTCCTGGCCTTGGGTCAGCCTCCATGCGGAATGAATAGAGGCTTTGACAACAGTATATCTACTGGTTACACTTGTAACACAAACGTGTTTGTTGATGCGTGAATAACCAGCCAAGATGTAGTACAGCAAGGAGGTGTGCCATATGTTGCTTGTTGGCATCGTTTGTGAGGGGTATCCAAATCTCTTCGTTTTGGTAATTGTTGGCTGAGGTCTCTTTTCCAAACCTTTTTCTGCTCGGCGTTTTAATAAGTATATATGTCCTTCCACTGAGTGATAATAATAAAAACAGTATGAAGACTAGTGCCGGGGAGGGAAAATGGTGCCTAAATACATGTGACTACACACTTGAAGTTTCTGAAACGTTCAATGTTTAGATAGAACCGTTCGACTGTTATCGTGACCTACCCCATCTACATCCTTTAAATGGGGCTGGTAAGACTTTTAGACCATATTGTAGTTATTTTGGATTTTGAAAACTGTTTCTTGAAACTGAGCATGCCTAAGTACGTGTGACTACACGCTAAAATTGTCTAAATTAGTCACAATTTAACAAACCATCCGATTTTTATCCTACCTTAAAATCTTTGGTGATGTTTTTGGGTCTCAGTCAAAGTAAGTTTTTTTAATATAGGCCCTATGCTTACTATTAGGATTGTATTAAAGTCAATAATAAAGTTGGTTCAGGATAGGTTTCTTGCAACTGTGTCAGGTTAGCAATCAATCGGCAAATAAATGAGTATGCAAGATTTTTAGGTTAGCAAGGTCTTAGGAGATAAGATCGATCGTCAGATAAAGTAATAGGGGCAACTTTTCGGCTCAACAGCGTTTATAGGCGATTCGCTCCTTTGAAAAACAAAGTTTACCTTGACTTCTTGCTTTTGTCTGTTTAAGATATTGAAAGTATGATCTTATCTGTTTAAGTTTATCGAAATTATGATTTTGCCCCCTGAAGGTATTGTGATTATGACCGGGAAGGGTCTAGACCTGGGTTACATGTACAGCCATTGGCTGTCTTCATTTATACCTCTTTTGGGAGTTAGCCTGGAACTGTTCCTTGTGGCACCTATATGGCTGTGGGTATTCTCAGCGCTATCGCACTGTGGTGTATGTACGTCTCTGATTCAGAAGAGAAAAAGGGGCGGGGTGGGTGACTATTTTTAGCCATATGGTAGCCATTTTGGATTTCGAAAATTGTTTATTCAAACAAGGCATGCTAAGTACATTACATTACATACTTACATTTTCTAAATAGTCCAATGTTTATACAAACCGTCCGACTTTCATCGTGCCCCCACCCAACCCTTTAAATGGGGCATCGGAGCACTGTGGCTAACGTTTATCAGAAATCAGTCGGCACCATCGTCTTTTCTAGACAAAATTGGCATAGAATCAATTGCGAACATAAAGTGAACACCATTTCCCTAGAGAGATCAATTCCGAGGTAGACAAGAAGAAAACCCATAATTACATCTGTCGATATTTCGTATGCACTTATTTGTTTGTCTGTGCGTGTGTGATTGTTTGGCTTGGGCTGCTTTGTCAGAAGCTGTGGAACTGATTCAACTCAAATCTGAACGCGAAAAGTACCGTAGATTAGGAGGTCATAGCTGCAAAATATTTGAGACAAAGTAAACAAATTCTGTATTTGAAATTGGCATCAGCAAAGTCGATCGAATCAGGTCCACGCCAAAGAATGGAACTTGCTGTCTCGATTTTGACGCGACATCAAATTAGGTTTTTATGCCGACACACTAAAACAGTATTAAGACAGACCATAACTATATGAATCAAATCATGTGGAAATATTCGATTTGAAGGCTGTTCTTGCTGGATCACGTGTCTTATAATTATCTACATTATGAGTACTGGTGGCATTGCTAATAGCCTAGACACTTCTCCTTCAACAAATATTAGCATATAACATAATCTATGCAATAATACCTCTATATGTGCTGCTTATTGTGCGTTTATTCAACATGATATTTCGAGTTTGACAAAGATACAACATACACGCATCACTTAACGAAAGTGGAACATTAAGGCATATAGCCATCACACATGTGCTACATGAGTATCTGACGTCATTATCACTTGTGCCACTAGATAGCTGGCATATCCATGGCTGACATCACAATCATAATGACGTAGACTAGGTTATGAGAATCGAAAGGTTCGTCACAAACGCTATTAATTGCATGGCTTATCGAATTTACAGTTGTGTTGAATATTTTGAAACTAATTTGACTTGTAACTGATACTGTCATACATAGTTATATTAGTTTTAAAATATTCAATAACTTACATTAGACATTAGATTCTGCCTGTCATAGGACCACATGGTTTATTGAAACATCAGCGTTTGACCCAGTTTATCCATGCCGTGATAAATGCTGTACTCACTGACAAACGGTCACTAGTATACAGGTCTCAAGTAACTTTTAAAGGGATGCTAATCTCATCGCAAATGTTGCATTGGACTGATAGGTTATAGTTTAGAGATTCCATATCATTCATATCCTGTCATATTCCCTCATCTGTATCGCAATTATCTGCTTTGTAATACTACTATGGCAGGAAACAATTTTTAGTCAAATTAGTTTCAAATTATTCCACATCTTACATGTATTATTGTTTTTACACAACATTGCTAAAATATAGATGTCACCTCTATGACTGAGTGCATATACCGAGGCAGACACCCTAGGTTTTTCCGATTTGTTGAAAAGGAAATCGTGACAGCCATCATAGGATGTAGAAATGTATCTATCTACATTTAGCTACTAATGTATGAATATCTTTCGTTGCTGGCATGATAAAAATCTAAATTGTCAGGAATGGAGTATGGGTAACACATTTTCTCACTGAATGGTTAGTATTAGATATGTTTATGTATCCTTTAAATGTAATTCACCTTTCCAGAGTACCCACCCATCATATGACGTCATAATGAACTGCGTGGTGTGTACAATGACATCATAATGAATGACGTCATGAATGACGTCGATAAGTACGTCACGAAAGCATATTTGATGACGGTCTATGGGCTGTTGTACAAATTGTTTGCTTTTACTATTTAATAAATATTCTGTTGAATATTTTGAAACTAATTTGACTGGGCGCTGTTGCTGCCTATGGCAGCAACAGCACCCACTCTAATTAGTTAAAAAATATTCAACAGCTTCCCTGTATAGTTTTCAGGAAATTGATAGCTAGGGCCTTCGGGGATCGATCAATCCAAACACGGCGAGGTGTGGGTGGAGCGTAGGTAGTTATGGGGCGGGGGGGGCATGGCTAAAAATGGTCCATTAGTATTGCAACCTTGGTGTATTTAGATTTTGAGGTTGCCTCTTTGATATGCTATTGATAGTGACCTGGATTTTTATGGAAAGAGGCTGTAAACCGCCAGACTACTATGTGTTTGTTCTATGTTCAGTATGCGAAAGTTCTTCCATTACTGATTGCGCTATCAGTTTCTTCTAGCAGACTTCCAGCACACTTGGCAGCAATGCGAAGGTTCCTTTTGGTATGGACGTTCATTAGGGCCATAGGAAATGAAACTATCTAATAAGACCAGCTGTATCTTAAAAGCAAATTGGCTGCTGTTAGCCATCTTTGAACACATGACCATGAGGGTGTGGTCGGTGTGATGAACTTAGTATCAGCGTCCACTCAGCATGTTTTCACCGGGTTAAATTACTCATGCCCTTGATGCCCCTTCGATGGTTTCTGCACATTTTCTTGGTATCAACGACATTCCTGAAAACTCATGTGCCACACACTACTATTGGGTGTCAGCAGCGGCAATACATTTTGAGCGCGTTCACCAATGTTGCCTACGCCAACTATCTCAGACACCTCGTCTAATGGACTTTTCCAATTTTAGCCATGCCCTCCCATCACCAGCTAAGCTCCACCCACACCTCGCTCGTGTTGGGATCTATCGATCCATGAACTGACTATCAATTTCCAGAAAACTATACAGGTAAGCTGTTAAATACTTTGAAACTATGGCAGCAACAGCGCCCAGTCAAATTAGTTTCAAAATATTCAACATAATGTTTATTAAATGGTAAAGCCATATAATTCGTACAACGTGTCGGACTATTAAGCGTTAAAGACGGTCTATTTCGAATCATTCATGACGTCATAATTATGACGTCATCTTGCACATTACGTAGTTGATTATGACGTCATATGATGGATGGATAAACGTGAAAAGGTCCATTCGTTGAGCTCCTTGATGGTGTCCGTCAATGATTAAATTTCTTTTTTCACAGACGATTCGCAGTTGGTTTATAGTTTTCGTCTGTCTGAAGGATAAATCATAAGCTCCAATCACGAGTGTTCACAACTAGAGAAATGTTTTAGAATTAATTTTTTCAGATGAATGTGACAAAACGGAAATTATCGAGGTCATAGACCTGGAAAACGTGTGTAATGATTCTCCACGAGAAAGGCATTTCTGACGTTATTTAGACGATACCATCATTCACATAACCGTTTTTAAATGCGTCCCAATTCTGGTTTCATAAGTTTTATCAAAATGTCAACTCAGTGTATTATTTCCCCGGATTTTACCATTAAATACATTCCACTCGGATCCTGGGCTAGGAGTCGACCATGCATTCCAAGATGGCCGACAGTGACAATCTTGAATTTTAAGATGGGTCTTGTCTCTTTGGATGTTATATATTCCCATAGACCCACGGAAACTGGTATCCACTAGGAACAAATATCAGCGCAGATGTTTCTAGACGTTATGATTTCATGTGTTCGTTTTAACCCCCCTTGTGTCGACTTGTCGTTTATAATGGTAAAATCGATCAATACTGCCTCTGCAGGTGTCTTGAGGACCGTCTATTTGCAGGCCAAGAGAAGATTATTTTTGAAAATTTACCACTGGAATGATTGGCTCGGTTACCGAGCCAGTCATTCCAGTGTTAAATTTAAAAAAAATGGTCTTCTCTTGGCCTGCGAATGGACACTGTCCAAATAATGGCTTTTCTAACAGTGCCCAGACAAGTTAGTTGCAAGAATTCAACATAATATTTATTACATAGAAAAGACAAACAATTCGTACAACATGACGGGTTATTAAGCGTTTAAGACAGACGTGATTGATTATTACGTCATCCTACATTGTGGAGTATTTGATTCTGAGAGAATATGATGGACTGAGAAAACTCGATTCATCAATTGACAGAAATACTCAGTCTGAAACCTTGAAATTGTCTGTCAAGTTGTACGAATTGTATGTATTTACTATTTAATAAACATTATTTTGAAGATTTTGAAACTAATTTGAGTGAGCGTTTGTTCCATAAACTGTATAGTTACTTTGAAGTTGGAATTCTGGGAATCCAGGATCAATGTATACAAATCGACCACACCACGCTAGATCATGGGCTGAGTTAAGCCAGAGATGGGCAGGACATTCGTCCGTTTACTGAGTACGTATGCATTAGGGCTGGGCACGTGTACACGTGTACACGTTCAGGTGGCGTGTAAGGTTACAAAACTCGTAAACGTGTACACGGGAAAAATTAATAAAAATATACATATTTATGTGAAATATGCAAGATAGCCCTCAGAAAAAATGATATGTTTTTTGACAAATTAATTCTCCGTGTTTACCGTTACGCTCTATCTGTCAAGTCTGTCCGCTTTCCGAATTAACCCTTTAACACTCAAGCCTGTCAACACACGGCTCCTACAGTGGTCTTGAGAAATGTCAATTTGCAGACCAATAGGATACAGGTTTTGTTTTTAAATGATACTACTGCCAGTCATTACTATGCTAAATTTTCAAAAACAATTATCTCTTGGTTCGCTCATGAATGTGGATTTTTATGAGAAAATTTAAATTTTCTTCAACAACTTAGGAGAGTCAACGTGATTAACTAATTATCCGCGTGTAGCATCGCCGATAGCACACAGGTATTCCTTTGGATAACCATCACTCGTTGTGTTGAATTACTGGTGAGGGCGGCGTTACTATTAAATCGTTATTTTGTTTTCCAACCCCACCATATTCCACCCCTCTACACTTAATACTGGATAGTATATATCATATCTGTGCAGCAGAAAGGCAAATACGCGTACACGTGTACTGATATTGCTCCAAATACACACCTCTAATATGCATATATTTTAACAAGTTTTAATGCAGAAAATCCACGAGCTCACAGCAATAGAGACCACCGCAGATATACAAACGATGTTTGGCAACTACATGCAGTTGCGAAAAAGTAACGACATGTATTTACAAATATTGAGATCGGTTTGGAAAATGGCGCATGAAATGGCCTCGCGTATTGGACACCAAAAGATACGGATAGCTAGATTGCCATGCTATCGCTGTATATTATCCACTCTCTGGCAGAATCAGTTCACTACACTCAGTAACGGCAATAACACGGCCAAGATAAATCAGGTTTCACACTTTATTTTGTTTGATTCGTTGATTTTCCGATACACTGCCGACAGTTTATGGAGCTCTCCAGCGTTTTAATTGCATGCCTCCAGCAGATGCGGCGTTTAAATTATACGCGTGTAATATAATATCAACGTTAAACAACAATATTTCATAGCGCACTAGACAACACGTATAGTTTCCATTGTCAGAGTTGCGCGCAAAGAATCTTAACATATACTGTCAAATTGCAGTTTCCTCGTCGCGATCATGAACGTTTGTAACGAATGTTTTCAACAATATAATTCAGCTTTCTAAATAACTTTACCCAATAGATAAATCCAACCTGTTATTCAAGTATAATATGACGTCATAAATAAATAAGTCTCATGTATGCTGACGTTACAATCAAAATGCATAATGAATGATGATCTAAGTACGTTATGAACTGTTAAAAGTCCGTCAGTTGTACGAATTGTGTATCTTTACTTCTTAATACACATTCTGTTGAATATTTTGAAACTAATTTTATAGGGCGGTGCTGCGTCCATAGGCAAATTATTTTCAAAATATTCAACACCTTAACTGGATAGTTACCTTGAAATTGGAATTCCGGGAATTGAGGGTTCAAAATATATAAGTCGATCTTAGCGGAGCTCAGCTAGGCATAGCTAAATGTGTATTGATCTATTTCATTAAGGTCCTACGGATTAAACTAGATGCGTCGACATGTTCCCTATTAGTAGGTTGACATAACCAAGCCACGACTTGCTCGCCTTCTCACTTCTCAGACCAAGTTGACAATATTTATTAGCTTGCCCACGCCTGATATGCTATCCGACTATCTTTTGTGAAGATGCTTCCACCGCTATTCAGCTCCCCGTTCTTAACGACAATCTTTCATAAACGTAAGAGGAAAGATTCATTTGCGTTTATAAAACAACATAAAAGGAAGTGATCAAAAGCAAGTTCGTTTGTAGTATGTACTTATATACGTTGTACATTCTAACAATCAAGGCTTAGCTTGTCTATCCTGGCTCCTAACGAGATTTTAAGGAAATACTAACGAACGGGAGATCATTTCTAACACAAACAATAACTGGTAATATTAATGAAAATAGGAGTGCCTGGAAACAAAATGTATCAATTGATAATGATGATGATGATGATGATGGTGGTGGTGGTGGTGGTGGTGGTGGTGGTGGTGGTGGTTGTGGTGCTGATGGTGGGCGTCATGGTGGTGGTGGTGGTGGTGGTGGTGGTGAGTGACTCTGTTATGCAGCTGATGAAGTGAAAACTTCCTTTCGTGGCAATCAGGTTTTTTTAACCTTCGCCGCGATGTCTTGTCCATTACAAGAGTCCTGAGCGCCTTTAGGCTCGTTCTTGTCTTTAGTGGTCCAAGATCACGTTCTTTGAGGTCTGTATCATATAGCATTTGCAAATATGTATATTGAACGTATAAAATTAATGAGGGCTTATTTCTTCCAAAGACGTGGAACTGATACCTTTGATGGCATTTAGGTGTGCCGCAGTCTCTCGTGGAATGAGCTTGATATTTCGGGATGACAGCCGGTATCCAATTGACCTTGCCGAATCAAAGGGAGTTCATTTCTACCAAAAATGCAAACTGGTAACCTTTACCACTACGGGGCAATATTGTCCATTGATTCCACAGTCTACCTGCTTCTTTGGAATCTCACGGGCAACATCATGATTCAGATTAATGATAATGTGATAAAGAAACTGTCGGTGCAGTTCCAGTTCAAATGTATGATTGCTGTATTCTGCGGCTGTAGTAGTAGTAGTAGTAGTAGTAGTAGTAGTAGTAGTAGTAGTAGTAGTAGTGGTGGTAGTAGTAGCAGTATTAGTAGTAGTAGTAGTAGTAGTGGTGGTGGTGGTGGTGGTGGTGGTGGTGGTGGTGGTGGTGGTGTTGATGGTAGTAGTAGTAGTTGTAGTAGTAGTAGTAGTAGTAGTAGTAGTAGTAGTAGTAGTGGTAGTAGTAGTAGTAGTAGTAGTAGTAGTAGTAGTAGTAGTAGTAGTAGTAGTAGTAGTAGTAGTAGTAGTAGTAGTAGTAGTAGAAACATCCTACAGCTGCAATCAGTCCTTCCTCGCTTTTGCCCACCATGTCTTGTCCTCAGCCGAAATACTTAGCTTACTCAGGCCCATTCTTGACTTGAATGTACCGAGTCCTGCTTTCTTGAGATTACCTCTTAGCACACTTAGCAGATTTTTTGCAATGCCGTCCTCTCTTGGCCTATCTTTGCTGGGCGACGTTTACAGACAGTGGCGGCGTATTACACATTGTGCATAGCGCATCATTTGAAATTATGCTGTCTGGCTATCTATGCCCAGTGATGGGTAGGTGTTTGCGGTGGCAGCCATCGAGTTTGTCTGGAGCTGCCTTTGGAGCTGCCCATCTGTTACAGTTATATAGTATCAAGGATACGCAGGTTGCATTATATAAACGTAGCTGTTTTATCAAGGGCTTCCTAGATCTACGAATCCATAGCTTCCAGAAGGACTGGAAAACTATGTTTCCTATGACGCAGAGTGCTGTAATGTCAGCAGTACTGCAAAACAGTGAGCCCACGATTCGCCGCCATGAAGTGGATCGTCATTTTCCTTAGTTTCATGCTTTGTAGATAGGTATATGTGGGTCAACTCAGTTTTGGATTCATTGATAACTTTCTTAGTTTCTTAGTTTGCTTGCAACTATTGGGAGCAGTTCGTCAAGGGGTTGCTTTTCCTCGTCTATGAAGTCAACGTCGTCAGCCTATTCTATCTCTAGCGAAATACCCAGTATTGACACTGGAGGCGGGGGTTGGGGTGGGTGTGGGGTTGGTCTTGTTGAACTTTCCCGTAGGGATTTCAACGCAGCAGCAAGGTAACAGGTGAAGAGCACCAGGGAGCCAATTGATGTCTCAAACTCTACACACTTCACTGACTTGACTCGTACTCTCAGCTTGGTGTCTGCAAGCAATAGCCTCACTAGTCGTGGCTCATCTTCATTGCAACTGACGTAATTACACGGGAGTAATATCTTGTTTACGTGTCTATTTAATAATTATTTTGTAAAATGTTGTTGAATTTTGTTTATATTATCAGTTAGTGATTTAATAAAAATACTGTTGAATATTTTAGGCTAATATCTTTTCTAAGCTGCCAAACTAGTTTCAATATAAGCGGCAATATCTCCCAGTCATATGCAGTTCAAAATGTTTATCAGCCTACCTGTATAGCTATCTTGAACTGGTGGGAATCCAGTGCTCAAATGGTTACGATTGAATACTTACTTGATCTACCCAATTCAATCTAATATTTTAAGCCAGCTATTGCTGAATATGTTGAGGCTAATTTGACCGGGAATTGTTGCTCTCAGTTTTTAGAAAAGGGCTAAGTACGCGTACTAATTAGAAGAGATACTACGTCATTGGATCACGGTTGCTTAACGCTAACCGTTCTGATGTCAGTATTCTATGCAATACTGTGTCAAAAGCAAAGAAACTAGTGTACTTTTTAAAACAATGTTGGTGGATGATGTTGCTTTCCATGGCAGCACCATCTTCCACGAAATTTGTTTCAAAATAAATACCAATTCATCTCTAAATGTACTTTGAAAAATCTTGACACCAGCGTGTTAAGGGTTAATACAGTAACAGCTTCCTGTAGCTCCCCGCCGTCGTAGACATCAAGCTCATGTCGTTATGCTTTATCTGATTATTTATCTGCGACAACGTAATCAGCGCCGATAACATCTCCCAGATCAATCAGCCCAGGTAGCAGCTATCTATTCCTGTACAGCAGCTCAGGTTATTAAATCAAATGCCAACGAAATTATGCCGCGGTGCACAGATAGACCTACGTGGAATTGGGTTTCCGTTTCCTGCCTATTTATCATTTCGAACATACTGTGCACAATAATGAACAAGGAAAAAGAAAAATTTCAAACATCCTTCAGACGAAATATGGAATATTTTTAGATCCGGAACGTATATCTAAATCTGGGTCACATTCTTGTTGCCTTTGTTCTTTTTGTTGCTGCGGTGGCCGTTCTGTTTCTGTCTACTCTCCCTAATTATGTTCTCATTCAATTTCGCTGTAACTTCAGAGACTCATTCTAGGGATAAACACGAACATCACTATGAAGCCCGATTTCCGATCCACCATTGGGTTTTAGTAGGTTTCCCACGTTTAAATTTTTAAATCTCTACTACTCCTTTACTGATGACTGACCTTGAAGCGGCTTAAGGGGGTGGGGGTGGGGTGAGGCGGGGTGGTGTATTCTAGGGCTAACTCTGGCAATCATTACGGAGCCCCATTTTCGATTCACCACCCTTTTGGGTTATATAAGGGTACACGGCCCAGCCGCATCCTTAAAGGCATGCTAATGTCATATCAAATGTTGTGTTGCACGGATAGATTATGGTTTATAGATTTCGTATCATTTATATCCTGTCACATCCCCTTATCTATATCACGATTATCTGCTTCGTAATATCGCATAAATGTAGGAACAGTGATTGCCACCATTTTGTCGCATCAAATGATAATGTGTGATGCCATGTAAGTGCCAATGCATTACATTCTTTACTATGTAATAATCATCTTGTTCATCATATATTAAAATCGCTACTCCTTCGTTATTGATGAACAGATCTCGAGATAAATTGAGAGCGATATTCTATGAATTACTCTTGACATCAGTACAGAGCCAGTTATGCAACTGACTGCACTGATATGTTTTATTAAAGTTTAAGATAAGTTGAGTTGTCCTTTAAATTTTAAAATCGTGTCTCCTCCGTTATTGACGAATGGATATTGATAACACTCGAGGGGTTCTTCTAGCGGTAACTATTTACATCATACAGCAGCCGATTTACGATTCACCTCATGATGCGGTTTAGAAGGGCAGCCACCATTAACATTTTAAATCACTATTCAAGTTATGGAATTTTTTTTATCTTCTTTTCTCGTACGAGTTGTTTTCTAGTTGTGATTAGATACGCCATACCGTATGTATTCCCATGTCGTTGTTTTTTCCTTATGACGAGAGGACAATGGACCTTTCCACTTACTTATATATATAAATCATCTTATCGTGAACTATTGTCTGGCGTGCCACAGGGGTCGGTTTTGGGCCCTCTGCTTTTTACGATCTACACAGCACCTCTCGGTTGCTTATTACGAAGTCAGGAAATTGATTATCATCTATATGCTGATGATACCCAATTGTATTTGGCCTTCCATCATAGCAATCAAACAAACGCTCATGAGATCTTAGAACATAGCATTCGCGAGGTGAAGCTCTGGATGCTCAACAATCTCCTACAGCTCAACGACAATAAGACTGAAATCCTGCTAATTTCGTCACGTCAACTTAGGTCAAAAATTGACATCGACCAAACTTCAAATTGGACAGAATAACATCAAATTTAATTCTAATGCTCGCAACATCGGGGTAATCTTCAATGATGCGATGTCAATGGACAAGCACATAACATCAGTTTGTCAATCACTATTTCGGAACTTTAGAGACATTAATAGAATACGGAAATTACTTAGCGGGGATGCAATTAGGTCACTTGTCCATACCACCAGTCAGAGTACAATAGGCGTAAAAGCCTGGGATTGAATTGTGGCGGGTGCATCCACAGATAGTCCCATATGAATCGTCAGTGTGTCAGTATATCAGACATGTGAAAACTGGTCGGCCAATCCTTGACTTTTAGTCTTGGTGCGGTAGTTCAGTGGAAAGATGCCTGCTTGCTGATGCTATGCGGAGTTGCAGAATGGCGGTTCGATCCCCCGACCGGGAGATGGTGATCAACAAATTAAACTAATGGGTGCATCACTGTCGGCTAAGTTAGCACATGGAAATTGAAGCCGCACGTTGCCAGTGCGTCAATAAAATAAAAATACATATACTGCCAGAGCCGTGCTGGAGTCACAGTACAATAGGCGTAAAAGCCTAGGATTGAATTGTGGCGGGTGCATCCACAGATAGTCCCATATGAATCGTCAGTGTGTCAGTATATCAGACATGTGAAAACTGGTCGGCCAATCCTTGACTTTTAGTCTTGGTGCGGTGGTCCAGTGGAAAGATGCCTGCTTGCTGATGCTATGCGGAGTTGCAGAATGGCGGTTCGATCCCCCGACCGGGAGATGGTGATCAACAAATTAAACTAATAGGTGCATCACTGTCGGCTAAGTTAGCACATGGAAATTGAAGCCGCACGTTGCCAGGGCGTCAATAAAATAAAAATACATACATACATATACCGGTATATATATATATATATATATATATATGACGTCATAATCAACTACGTGAATTGTAGGGTGACGTCATAATCATAACGTCATGAAGGATTCGAAATAGTCCGATTTTATCGCTTAATAGTCCGACACTGTCTTTACCATTTAATAAATATTCTGTTGAATATTTTCATACTAATTTGACTGGACTTTGTTGCGGCCATAGGCAGCAACAGCGCCCAGTCAAATTAGTTTCAAAAAATTTAAGAGCTTATCTGTATAGATTTCCGGAATTGATACTCAGGGAGTTCAGAGATCGATCGATCTCAACACGAACGAGGTGTGGGTGGAGCTTAGATAGAGATGGGCGGGACATAGCTAAAACTGGAAAGGTCCATAGAGCGACCCATTTTAAGGGGGTCCATTTATGGCTAAGCTCCGCCCACTTTATACTCGTGTTGAAACTTTTCATTCCGAGAATCTGAATGTTAATGTAACTAGACACGTAAGCTGTTGAAAATCTTGAAACTAATTTGGCGGGGTGTTGTTGTGTTGGTGTCTATGACTCCCAGTCAAATTAGTTTCATAGTAATCAACAAAATATTTCTTAATTTGTAAATTCATCAAAGACAATTGTACATTTGCCGGAGGTTTAGAATTTTATGATGGAGAACTCTAAGTCAGTTTGATTGTGACGTCAGGTAACCTGTGCCGTATTTATCTATGACGTCAATTACTCGAGTGATAGATAGGATCTATTCGCTCTCCGTGTAATTAAATTTACCATTCTCACGAAGACACCGAAAGATGTGGGATCGCAGTCCGAAAACGCGCATGTTGGTAAAATAATCATATGACTGGATACTTTTCTTACATAGAGAGTGATCAGATACAACCACAATACGGCCAACCCTGGCAATTGTTAATCCCTTTAACGGCCAACCCGGCCAAAGCCGTGCTCTGCAACGGCCATTGGCAGGACCAATAGAAGACTATTTTCTGAAAAATTCCCACTGAAATGACTGGCTCGCTAACGAGTCGGTCGGTCATTTCAGCAGGAAATTGTCAGAACTTGTCGTACACAGAAAACGGATTTTCAATACGCATATATTGAGATTGTATTGATAAATCATGATTGTTAAATTTGTAAGTCATCTATAGCTTCTGTTTGACATATTCTTGCCTTCGCTCCTATCTTAAGGGTCTCACTGCTACACGCCACCAGACTATAATTTCAGTAAGCAAAAACTCTTGCCTTGCTGAATAGTTTCAAAACAAATTGACTGAAAATTGTTGGATGCTATGCCACCAACAACTTTCAGTCAAATTGTGTTCAAAATATTTAGCAGGTCCAGAGTTATAAAACCTAAAATATGTCGTCTGCAGAAACTCAGCAGTCAAACAGTTAAGCACCCCATTAAACAGATTATGTTCCGAACGGGTGATGATAGCCAGTGTTTATTTGATCCCTCCCTATAGCAATGCATTTGTAGCCGTTTGATTACAACGAAGGGTGTTTCATCCGCCAGTATAACATCCACCACTCCCATTAATAAACGCGCGCTCGACATACGCAGCTACACAAACAATCAGCGCCCGTCTGATAATATACACCAGTCAAGCTGTATTGAACACTATTTTACAATCCACCTCTTGCCCAGGAAGTCACAATTTCTGTGACCTCGAGGTTACCTTAATCAGGGATCGTTGGCATGGATAACATTATGTAGAAGCTGTCACCAATTTAACTAATGTAGACTCACTATAATAATTAGCCATTAAAACATAGATGGATTTCATAAAACTATACTATAATATACTGTAATTATCTTGCCGTCAATGGCTGATTTTGGCGAGTAACCTAACTGTGCCAATAATATGATATAGCTCAGCTTGTAACACTATTCAGTCAGGAATTAAAACTTTATTCCGGCGATAATTCATGGCTCGTGCAAACATAGCCTGTAATTTGCTCGTGAAAATAGAGCAACTACTCATACCAACTGATAAATGGTGGTATTATGAAAATCTTAGCTTAAAATATAATGAAAAGCACTACAAAATATTATCCTTCCCTAATGACTTCACTACTTTTGACAAATTCTAAGTGCCATAACTCCGGGATTTGACGAAGTATCAATTTCACAATGCTGATATAAAGTGTGCATGGGAACATTTTGAAATGAGTTGGCGCAAGTACCTAAAAATAAGATAAAATCTGATTGCTGAATATTTCACTATATGGTCCAATGGAAACATTCTCATCATCTAGCAAGTAGGTCAAACTCATCTAGTTCTTATGTGGTTGACATGGGATGCCCTAAAGTACACACCAGCCGAACCTCATGTCAAACGCTCTAAATATAACGAACCAGTCCATCACAATATCCTTTATCCCCATTGGTTCCAATATTTCAGAAAATGTTTGACATCGAATGAATCGCATTAGATGTCAGTAGGAACATTGTGCCAAGGGTTGGTTGCGTTGAATCTATCAAGAAATAACGAAATAGCATCAGAATTAAGTAAAACTACAATATGACCACTCCATCCCCACGAAAAAAAATAAGAATTTCAACATTTATTTCTTCCATAATTTGTTCTTTGGCAACCTCCCTGTATCGAAATGCTACAAGCAAAACAAGTCAATGAGCAGTAGTCGGCGCTAAAAATAATAAATAATGCAATGATTTTGATTGGTCCGTCAGTCAACCTACATACGCTACATTGTTTTTTTCGGCACCATGTCTAAGCGAGACATTAGATCATATTTTCATCATCCCAACAAGTATGTACAATAATATAATACAGTATAATGCTTGCCTAATTTGGAAGAAATAATGTAGCATTGGCTTCGATTGAGTAATTAAGTTCATGGATTTATATTATTATAATCTAGGCGCCAGGGTTGGGGTGCAACAGCAAAATCTAAAAAACACATAAAAATCTGAAAATATCCAGAAATCTCGATTCAGTCATATTAGATTTAAAATAGTCAATAGCATTGCATAAACGGTATCAAAATTGAGTAAGGTTTTGATCACCTTTAAATATTAAACAATTACAATTATGTTCTCAGGCGACAGCCAATTGCAGAGACCGACACATGTGATAAAGCCTTTTCTTGTTCCGATCCCAGTACTGACAATTCTACCCATGATGGTACTAGTCATAGTTTCAGTACCATCAGCAACGATGATGCAGCACTACTGCCTACTTACAATAATGGTGTAAAACTGAACGATATTGGAACTGTTGAAGACACAAGTATTGACAAACTAAACGATGAAGCAAAATATACACTCCGTAGCAGCCATTTTAAACCTACATAAACCTATAAATTTCCAGTGCTCCGCTATACAGAAAAACTTTCAAAGAATGTTAGACAGCGGAGTTTTCAGCTTGAATGGCTTGATAAATACAATGGCTTAGTGTATTCGCCAGCTCGTGAAGGAGCCTATTGTATTTATTGTGCCTTATTTGGTGACCATCGTTACAGGAAACTTGGTACACTTGCCACAGTACCATTGGTGTTGAAGGATATGCAATGAGCCACTGTAAAACCTGGTAACACTTTGGTTCTGATAATAAGAGCCCAAGGGAAAAACATGAAATAGCAAAGGAACGAGCAGTCAACTTTTTATCTATAATGGATAATACAACTAAAGCTGTGAGATCACACATTCTTAGTAAACGAGCACAGAATATAGAGCATAACCGTGTTGTATTAAAATCTCTGATAGACATAGCTGTTCTGTGCGGACGCCAAAATTTGGCATTACGGGGTCATCGGGATGATGTGAAACATTATGTAGACCATAACCATGGGAATTTTAATGCTCTCGTTGGTTTGTAATTGCCAGTGGAAACACTGTTTTAAAGGATTATCTAGACAATGCACCAAAGAACTGCCATTATGGATCAAAGACCAGCCAAAATGAGATTATCGAGGTTCTAAAGGATTACATAAGAGATGAGTTAAATGCGAAAGTAAAGACTGCTACATACTTTTCAGTTTCTGCTGATGAAAAAGCTGACCGAGGCAATCAAAGCAGTTGTCTGTATGTTTACGGTACGTCAATTCAGAGTGCAAGGTTCATGAAAGTTTTATCGGTTTCATCAATGTCACAGGACAGACTACAGGTAGTGAACTTGCAGAGTGCATTAAAGAGACGGTTACTAACATGGATACTGACTTTAACAACTGTGTTGGCCAGACATACGATGGTGCCGGAAATATGGCTGGTATCAGAAACGGTGTTGCTGCAATAATTAGACAGACGTTCCCAAAAGCAGTTTACACGCACTGTGCTAGCCATTGCTTAAATCTCTGTCTCAGTAAAGCAGCAAGCGTCCCCTCGTACTAAACATGATAGACATTACTGAAAAGATAGTGTTGTTTTACAACTTTTTACCGAAACGAAATTTAAACTTGAAAAAGTGGGTTAATGAAAAACTCCCAAGTAGTTCTAAAACTAAACTTTTAGATACATGTGCAACACGTTTCATCCAGAGACATGATGCATTGGAAACATTCACTGCACCTTAACCTGCAATAGTTGTTTCTATGGAGGAAATGAGCACAACCAATGGATTTAATAGGGGCACGTCATCTGATGCAACATCTTGTATCAAAGCAGTTACTAGTTACCAATTTATCATCACAATTGTTATTGCTAAGAACTGTTTGGCTTATATCAAATGTATCAGTGTGAGTCTTCAGAGTCGTACAGCTGACATCATAAGGGCATACACAAATGTTCAGAATGTAATTAATACAATCTCATCTGTCAGAGAAGATATTGAATATCGCTTTAATGACCGGTTCACAGAAGCCAACACACTTGGTGATAAGAAGGGAATTGAACCGTGTATTCCTCGGCGCTGCGCCAGACAAACGAAGCGTGCTAATACGCCAGCAGATAGAACAGAGGATTACTACAGACGAACCGTTGCAATTCATTATCCGGATGACATAATTGCACCACTACACGAGCGATTCAGTATAATAGGTCAGAGTGTTGTTAAGTGCATGTATCTCGTGCCAAATATGCTTAACAAATCAGTTGATATAAAGAAATTAGTATCAGATTTCTTGTTATGTTATGAAGAGTTAGACTTGTCTCAGCTTACAGTTGTTAATGCAGAAATTGATCTCTGGAATAATTTCTGGAAGGATGTCTTGGAAACAGAAAGACCTGCCACAGCATCTACCGCATTGAATTTCTGTAATAATATGGATTATCCAACTATCCATAAAATTCTAAGAATTATGTGCACCCTTGTGGTTACATCTTGCGAATGTGAGCGATCTAACAGTGAACTCGGTCGTCTAAAATCGTACCTCCGTGCAACGATGGGACAGGAAAGAATGAATGAATGGACTGGCTTTACTCCACACACACGATTCTATGGATATTAACTACAATGACATTGTAGATAGGTTTGCAAGGAAACACACTCACCGTCTTGAGCTGAATAATATATTTGTAGAAAAGGTCACCAGTTCTTAATTATTAAGTGATCTTACCCTAGTTATTTTAGCAATGTTCAGAACATTGATAACATAACTAGCGTAAGTTCGCCTAATTCCAGTGTCGAATCGTGGAATCAGTTATGGAAAATGGTTATGAATTTGAAACCTGTAATTCATTTTAATACATTCTTCAATAATGTTTATTTTTCCGTTCAAGTGCTAAGCCAATCACCTTTGGTTTAATGACAGTGCCATATTTCATCTTATAGTATCATGTTTTATAAGGAACATTGTCACAAAGACGGGACCTCAGGTCATTAGTTCACCTC
This sequence comes from Chaetoderma sp. LZ-2023a, assembly GCA_034401795.1. NCBI lineage: Eukaryota > Metazoa > Mollusca > Caudofoveata > Chaetodermatida > Chaetodermatidae > Chaetoderma > Chaetoderma sp. LZ-2023a. The sequence continues at coordinate 50,457,823 of CM067367.1, forward strand.
TTTGCTTGTATCCCGAAAACGTTCCTTATATTATAAATTATATTAAAACTTTTCCAGAAAAAAATGGGCGTTGTCACATCCAATTTATTCATCATATTTACCTCCATAAATGTGGGAGATGCATCTAGATTTCAAATTTTTCCCGGGAGGACTTCCGAACCACCCCCGCCTGGCCACCTCCTTCACAGATTTCTGGATTCGCCCCTGCCATGTAAAAAACATTCTGTTGAATATTTTGAAACTTATTTGACGATTGATCGTGAGGGCATTCAGGGACCAATCGATCGAAACACGAGCGAGGTGTGGGTGGAGATTAGCTAGAGATGGGCGGGGCTATATGTTTGTCTACTGAATGTTCTTATGTGTGGTGCCTTGCCAGGCCGAGTCTCTGTAGGCTGTTACTTGATCTCTTATGACCTTGGGATGTTGAGCCCACCCGCCAGCTTAACATGTAATCAGCGAAATCGTGTCTTTCCTCTAAACTATCTGTTTATGTTTGTGTATACACGTCTCCGCATGTGTGTTCTTTCACCATGTTTGCCATTATCTATATTGGTGTATCCGTCCGCACGTCCTCTACCATATACATACACCATACCCGTTTGAACCCGAAAGACCAAAAAACAACAAATTCATTGACGATTTGATAAATATTCTGTTGAATATTTTGAAACTAATTTGACTGGGCACTGTTAGTGCCTATGGCAGCAACAGGTTCCTGCCAAGTTAGTTTCAAAATACTCAACAGCTTACATGTACGATTGTTTTAAAATTGCGATTCTGGGAACTCAGGGTTTAAAGGGTTAACTATTTTAAAGCAATATGATGTGGATGCATTGCAATCTTAAATTTTAAATCAAAATTAGTTTCGAAACAGTAAATATCGGTGATAATTAATCGCACATGATCTACGCTAACCTCAGCTTCACGAGTACGGAAGCTATTATCTATGCAGGTCTTCCGGGAATCAGAGTAATAGGCGCAGAGTTACATTAGTGATTGCGGTAATTATAACCGAGTGGAATATTCAGAGTAAGTATTCAAATAATCCATGTCAGATAAGGCAATCTTCATGTACGTAAATATTACAGATTTGAACGCGATTCTGAATATTCCGTTTAGCGTAATCAGCTGTACTATCATAACTTTATGTTGCGTTTCACAAAAAGGGGTGCTCTAAAATAGAGTAGTACCTTTCGAATATACCAAACTGTTTATGGTAGCTGTTTACCCATTATAACCAGATCAGCTGCCATCTTATTATCATGTTAGTTGTATGTGCTGAGAAAACGACGTTCAGTTGTTATATACCAACTTTTCGCAATGCTAATAATGTCTCCAGACGTTGCAACTTGCATAAAATAATTGAATTTAGTTTGTGTCTGAGATATTGCGTTTATGTTTATTATTTGAAGGAAGTTTATGCCCAGAAACAGCGATGGCTGATAATAAATTCACGGATGCGCCTCTACCCTCCTGTTAAGGCATCAACACCATTTAACAGTCGTATTTGTTCAAGGAAATCTACATTTTTTCATAGAATAGCTATTGGCATGCCGGAATCTCGGTTATCGAGCCAGTCATTCAAGTGATACAATTTCAAAATTAGTCTTCTCTTGGTCTGCAATTGAACACATTCCAAGACCACTACAGAAGCAGGCGTTGAAGAGTTAATATCGACACAATCTGTAATATCTCATATGACAAAAACAGATTGTATTTTCCATTATCATTTGTTGTATGCCTATGTCATCCCAGTACTGCTATGCGGAGATAATTAGCCCACTGCCGGCGTCAAAGGAATTGGAACAACTTGAATTATTCTACATGTAAACACTATTAAAGAAGACACATTTGATCATGGCTGATGCGGTCATTTAGATTTTATCTGAAATATACTCTCACGCGAAATGCAACTCTACACACGAATTTCCAGCAAATTAACCTTTGATGTCTCATTCGGGCCATATCGCAAAATGAAGATATGTCTACCTTAAAATAGAAAATTAAAGTAAATTACATCTTTAAATAGAATTTCACACAGAGATCCGGAGATTGAGTCTGAACTGGATAGCTATAGCATATTAAACAAGAGAGATTACCCTTTCATTAGTATTGAATTATTTAATGCAGAGGTAGTAGTAGTAGTAGTAGTAGTAGTAGTAGTAGTAGTAGTAGTAGTAGTAGTAGTAGTAGTAGTAGTAGTAGTAGTAGTAGTAGTAGTAGTAGTAGTAGTAGTAGTAGTAGTAGTAGTAGTAGTAGTAGTAGTTGTAGGGATAGTAATAGTAATAGTAGCAGTAGTAGTAGTAGTAGTAGTAGTAGTAGTAGCGTCGGCGCCGGCAGCAGCAGCAGCAGCAGCAGCAGCAGCAGCAGCAGCAGCAGCAGCAGCAGTAATATTGTTAACACGCGTCTCTCTTGCTCTGCATTTGCTGCTCAAATTTGCTAGTTTCTAGCGCGATTTTATAAATAAATTTTGTACAGGCATTTCTGATTAGTAATTTGTTTCCAATCTTGTATTTAGTTTGTAAATTCTCGTCCTGATTTGATCACATTTTGTGGCTCCAATTTTGTGAAGGCAATCAGCTAACTGGCTATTTTCGCTATTTAAAAGGTCCCCTCTTGGAGTGGTCAATCCAGTGGATTTCCATTCGAGCCGCTGTGCTATAGTTTTAGTACCTTGACTGATTGATTGTCTACTCGTCAATGTTTAAATCCTTTGTTAGATCGAGTCCAGTGCTATCTCGATATAAAGCTACACTCAGTTGGTTGTATATCGTCAACCAGCTCAGACTAACGACGATACGACTATGCTATATCGTCGTATATTTGTTGGTAGTGTCATGAGTAGATACATGATTAATGGGTACAGAAATAAATGAAATTCATAACATCCAATCTTTGCAAATGATAATTCATAATATTGAAACATTGAAAGAAAACTAAAATGGCTATCAATGCAATGCAGTAACTATTATAGTCATAAAAATATGGTGTACATAAAGCAGCATTCTCTTGCTTAATGTGTACGTGAATATATATTTAGACGCTTGCTACATGGTCTGTGTACATGCGTATACTTAGATGCTACTGGCCATGTCGTAGGTACACGATAACTTTCCACCAGGGCTCCACTATAGCGATACGCAGAATCATACCGAGAATATCGAAGTAAGTTTCCATACGGCTATGCGATTTACAGGTACCATAGATGAACTGGGCTTGAACTGAGCTCATGGCCCCATGTCCAACTTTGGACATCGCGCATAGTTCGGGTGAACAACACGTGTTCTTCGTGTTGGTCTGTCCAACTTGTTGGCTACCTCGAACAGGTATAAATTCTGAGAATCGCTCACACGCCGCAGGACGAAACAGCGTTGCTTCACGTACACGTACTCTCGGCTCGTCTTCGTAGGTCTTGGAAATTGCGTTAACTTTTACTTTAGTATACCGAGAGTATTTCAAATTCATATCAAGAAATGATAGACTCGTTTCTCGTCTGGTTAGGCAACCGCGCCATGACCACGGCTCCTCAGCTACCGTAGCTGTTTCATTGATATATATCACATTACATGTTTGTGGAACTGATTTCACGAGAATAAAATGCTTTATGCGCCCAGTCAAATTAGTTTCAAAATATTCAACAGACTATTTATTAAATGGTAAAGACATACAATTCGTAAAACACCGCATAGTCCGTCTTCAAATATGCGTCCGTGACATACTTATCTATGTTTTTCGTGATGTCATAATGATGTCATTCATTATGATGTCATCATTCACGTCACCGTGGTTGATCATGACGTCATATGTTGGAAGGATAACTATACGACTACTATATCGTCGTATATTTGCTGGTAGACATCACGTTCTAAAGGGGACCCTAATTTATTAGTGTTTAGCTCTTTGCCTGGTGTCTTAATATTGTATTATATATTGGATTGTGTGTAATAATGTAGTGAATTACAAGACTTTTTATTGAGTTATAACTAAGATGGCGTCGGTTTACAAACGTACATTAAGTTTGAAAATCACTACCAAGGGTTGGCGCGTGACTACCATTGAAGTCTATCATGGGCTTAAGGATGTTGTTGGTGCGGGTTAGAAGGTGTTACAAGGTCTAATTAATGCCTCCAAATTCGTATGGAATGACACTCTAAGGTGTGAAGATATTAAAAGAAAGCTACTTGGTGAGGGTTTGATAGTGAAGGGTGAGGTCTGCAATGTGGAAGAGATAGAATAAGACAATCTATTGGTTAAAATAAAAGGTCCATTAGAAATATCTGATGAAAGAGTGATGGAAGAGCTAAAAAGCATGGGAAGGTGCAACAAATTGAAAGAGAAATGTACCCATTTGATAGTAAATTGGGAAATTGGATAAGACGTGTGTGGTTTGACAAGGTGGACAAGCCACTATCAAGCAAACTAACGTTTGCTGGCCGGTTTATTCTCTAGTTGTGGTTTAGGGGACAGGGGAAGTAGTACAGAATCCCTCTCAGCAGGGACCACCTGGCCGCTGATGGTCCAAACCAAAAGAAATGTCTAACATGTGGTTCTGCTGATAATTTTTAATTTCGTTTTCCAAAGAGCAGGGGAGAAGCGCATGTTGTCGTATCTGAAGCCGTATGAGCATCGCCGACTTCTCAGGGCATCAGTTGCAGTTGCTGATGTTCATACAACTGAACCTCTGAACGTTATGTCAATATGTCCAGTGGTAGTTAGTAGTACAGATGAAATTGGGGTTCTGGAGGTTAGGTTAAGTATAGCACTCAGAGAATGACAAAGGAAAACATGCTGGCAGTAATGATCATAATATAGAGCAGGATAACCATAGCTTAGAACATTAGATAAATTCGGGGCAAAGCAAGTTCGGGTCGCACGAAAGGGAAAACATCATTTGAAGTTCAGGGAGAGATAGTATAAAAAATGTGGTATCAAACGTCAAAAAGATGAATATAGTTCTGATTCTGAAATCGAAGAAAATGGCATAGATGATGATGTAATGTCAATTGCGGAGTCAAATGTCTTAACACAGACACAGAGCTCACAATTGCGTGATGAAATTGTGATGTATCGTTCAGAAAAAGGCGAAGTACAGATACCATATGTGACTGTGAAAGGTGTCAAATAACGGAACTTACCTCATGGGGCCTGATATTAGTAGATATAAGCATTTGTCAATAGATAATTTGGGACAAAAAAAAGTTCAGCAAAAAAGTACGCAAATGGGCAGGTAAAGCACCGGAAAATAATTAATCCAGTTAGGTGCATTGTGGCGACATTAACCAGCTAGTTATTAATAATTATACTAACAGTGATTATTCGCACACTCAATTGTTGAGGCTTAAACAGCCAGCTGAAACAATGGCATCTATCGGGTGAATTAGAACACGAAAAGGTCGATATGGTTTTCCTTCAAGAGACAAAAATTCAGAAACCTGAAGTATATCATTGTTTCTTGTCACATGATCAAAGTACTGACGTAGCAATTATTTTCCTTCACCATTGTCCTCATGCTGTAAACATTATCTCCTCGATAGCAGATACAAATGGCCTGACTAAATTGCTGAAAGGCATGAAACCACAAAAATCGCCAGGCCGTGACGGACTCCCCGTATAATTTTACCAAATATTGTGGCATTTATTAATACCAACCCTTGAAGAGCTAGCAACCTGCATTTTAAAATCTAGACACTTTCCTCCATCAATAGCCAAAGCATATGTTCGACTGATATATAAAAGAGGTGATAGAAACAAACTTCAGAATTACAGACCAATTTCATTACTATGTGTGGATTATAAAATTATATCGAGAGCAATAACTTTAAAACTCGGTTCAGTCCTAGAAGATGTAATTGACTCTGACCAAACATGCTCAGTCCCAGGTAGAACAAATTTAACGAATACACTACTTATAAGAGATATCATACAGTTATTCGAGAAAGACTCTATACCAGCAGAGATCATAGCTTTAGACAATGAGAAGACGTTTGATCGGGTTGAATGGAAATCCTTGCTAAAGTCATTACATGTATTGGTTTAGGTCCACGATTCATTAAGTGAGTCACTATTTTCTATGCCAACATAAAAAGCTGTTATTTAGTTAATGATTATCGGACAGAACCAATCACGCTCGAGCGGAGTATAAGACGCTGCTGTTCTCTATTACCTCTTTTACTTATAATAACTATGGAGGCGGTGGGTGCTCCACTGAGGCAAAATACTCATTTTCAAAGAATATTTGTTGATCACGTTAATAAGGCGGTAAAGGTGCCCCAGTATGTCGATGATACAACAGTTTTTGCAGGATTAAATAACGATTTTAAAATTTTGAACGCGTTATTGAAAGAATTTCAAACAAGCATCAGGGCATAAAATAAACAAAGAGAAATCAAAAGGATTATTTCTGGGCCCGTGGATTGGAAGAACAGTTGCAGTAATTGGCATTGATTGGTCTAGTGATGGAATCACAATTTTAGGCATCTATTTTAGAAGGAAATCAGACATAGTACTAAATTGAGAAGAGCTGGTGTCTAAAGAACATATTAGGAAATTGGAAAGGACGACACTAACTGTTTCTAACTGATTTGATAACGCAGAATTCCAGAAAATGGCTTTATATGAATGAAATTTCACGAACAACATCGTTGAGAATGATTGAGCACAAATGTTGTTAGTTCGCATAAAAAATGATGTTCCCACTGGTTGGTTTCATTTACCAAATGCACCTGTTAACTGTTATAATCTTCAACCAGCACTGCTCCTGAATGATGAACATATTAATTATAGACAGCAATCTAAAGATTGGTATTACAACTTACATTTAAGTCAAGTAAATTCTCCACTAGCAATTAATGCATGGGCATGTCGGGATGTGACCCACATAACTAGAAAAAGCATGGAAGCCCCTCCATTCTCATTTTATTACACATTGTGGACGTGATTTTGCATGCTGCCTGTTGTACCGACGTTTATGTGTCGTACACTTGACATACAATGGCAAGTTATTAAAGTTACAGTGTCTGATAGCTGTTGCATACTGATGCAACATTGAGGAAGAGACCATAGAACAATTATTCACTCGGTGTTCTATAGCTACTCCATTTTGGGAATTCACTAAAATGATTCTTGCAAAATTTGGCATCAAATTAACACCGAATAATTTATCTAAGGAAATAATTCTATTTAGAGATGTATCTACTATGAAATGCAAGATTATGAATTGTGAGAAAGAATTGATCCAGTGTGTTTTCTCGCTAGGACTGCATGCCATCTGGAATCATAGGTGTCCAGTGGTCAGAATTTTCCGTGTCCTATTTGCGCAATGTAATAATGATGACTTCCTTTAATGTGGAAATGATCCCAATGAATTAATAAATTAGTATAGGCTTCCTTCTTCTAAGTATTGCTGTTTTGAATATGGGTATATTTCAATCAGCTTTCCGTTATTGTATCGCCGATTCAGTTATTTGAGCAATGGCACCTAAAGTTTTGTTTTAACACAGTATTTTAATACTAAATTTTAACAAACTGAATAGAGCAGAGAAATTTTATAAACCGGTGGTAAAATTAAATGGCTAATGAATTTTAAAATAGGTATGGATAAAAACGTTTAGTTAATGCACGTTATGTTTTGGCTTACAATACACCTGCGTGGTTTTAGAAACCTGTCGGAAATTCATTCACCTGGCATGTTAGGGGTGCCACTTACTAATTTCTGTATAAATAATAATTTCTTGCTTGGCTGGTTGCTACCATGCCATTGTACTGTAATGTAATACTTTAAACACATTTGATCCAGGGTAATTTACAAATCACAAGGGTGAAGTGAATTAAAAAATGAAACCCATAGCGCCATCTATGTAGCGCTACATATTAAACTATGTAAACTCTACATATCCTTGCCATTAATCGGCTCAATCGCGTCAATGAGCAGCAGTAACTTACTGTTACTTATTGACGAGTCGCTTCAACACTTGTTGGTGAATTATGCTCGCCATTTGGGCCTACTACTACTATTACTACTACTACTACTACTACTACTACTACTACTACTACTACTACTACTACTGCTGCTGCTGCTGCTGCTGCTGCTGCTGCTGCTGCTGCTGCTGCCAGTAGCGGATCATGATAGGGGCAGCGGGGTATTTGCCCCCCCCCCGCCCCAGATCTTGCAATACAAGCAAAGTTTAATGCATTCTTTAATTAGTAGGACAAATCATATACATCTGCACCAATCACGTTCACTTATGTGAGGGAATAAAGATTGCTGATAAAACGCAAATAAAAATGCCTTTGTAACTCAAATCAGCATATACAATGTTTAGATATGTTTTCATTTATGTAGAACTCAACTCATCATGTAGTTCAGAGTTACCATAGTACTGCAATAGTAAAATTAGTTCCACGCCATTACCGAGTTCAATATCTCATGTACTACTCAATTCTTTAAGTACAAATCATGTGGATGAATTATTTGCCTCACTCTCAACAAATATACTAAATATTATTCAGACTGGATAACCGAGCCAGTCATTTCAGTGATAAATTGTCAAAAATCGTCTTCCCTTGGTCTGCAAATGGACATTTTCTATGAGAGAATTGAAATTTTAACAGCTAAAGGGGTAAAGCTCTGATGCAATTATGGGTCTATGCTTGGGAGCGAACTCTCTCGTGTCTTCTATATGAAAGGAACACAAATGGGAATAGTTTGTGGTATCCATTGCAGCAAATAGTCCTATCACTTTCAGAACCGTGTTAGGGTGACGGCCACAATTACCTTCACAGTCACTTGCTATGAGATTGATAAGCGTGGAACCATTTCAGTGAATTTATCCCAATACATGAAGGTCTCACTTCAATATCGACTTCTAGCAATAAACTGGATGAAATCATCTTTGATCTTATCAGACTAATCAACAACGGTCTGCATCAGTAGTAGACTAGATTCGAATCTCTTTCTAAGACATCTTGCTAGGGATTTTCGACAATACTAAGCACTTCTCGACCTGCAAAAACAAATATCGCCCCATTGAATTCTATGAAGAGCCTCGCTAAGAATACATTGTAGTCATGCATTTCAAAGATCTAACTTAGTGCTTCCTGCGAATGACCATGTGTATAATATTGACTCAAAATGTTCCACGCTCAATCCAGATGCTCTCTGTATCACGTCCACGAATGTATTTTTCAAGACAGCTGAGCAACACTTTGATCATATGGAATGCACCCATTCATAGAATGGACCTTTCCGGTTTTAGCTATGCCCCGCCCCTCTCCAGCGAAGCTCCACCCACACCTCGCTCGTGCTCGGATCGATCGATCTCTGAACTCCCTGACTATCTATTTCAAGAAAACTATACAGGTAGCATGTTTCTTAAATAGCAAAGAATTACAAAGACATACAATTCATACAACGTGTCGGAGTATTTGAGATTTGGTGACGGTCTATATGGGAACCTTTGTGACGTAATGATTATGACGTCATCATACACGCGCTGAATTGATTATGACGTCATATGAAGTCAGACGATGGATGGATACTCTGGAAAGGTGAATTAAGTTATTGAATCATCTTGGTATCTCTAGCTATGCGACACTTATCTTCATCACACGCTGCAGCCAGCTTGAGTTTGATTAGCTGATGCAATATACCAAGAAGATTTTTCATTGATCTATAGATACGTCTGTGCTCTGTGATTGGTTTGGGTATTATTGGCAAAAATCAAATGATCATCGAGTTGATGTTTTCTTCTGTCCGGAATGAATTTACAGCACTTCACGATGACATGGATTGTGTATCTTGCTTTGATCTTATCTCACTAATGCCAACAAGATCTAAAACGTGATAAACCCATGCCATATCCTTCGTTGCTTATTAGGTGTATTGTGATTGTGGTATGTCCTGCAATCCATCAAGAACTGTATAGTTTTCAGAGACATTTAGCTTTTGAGCTGGTTTAATAAACTTCAGGATTCGTTGACATGGAAGATCCTCTAATGTCTTTAATCCATGCACAAGCCAGAATATCAGTATCTGAGCGATTGGGCTTTCCTATCGCTTCACCTATTCACCAATAGCATGATGAAAAAGAACTGTAGTTGAGCCAGGAATTCCACAGAAACCAGAGAGTGTAGCTTCTTCGTGATCAAAATTGTCCATTGCTGCTGTTGTAAACATTCGTTGGTTGAAATGACTTGGAAATAAGACATCGGTATTACTGCTAGCAACGGTGCATTAAGCCATATCACTATGATATCCCATGAGCTCATCATACCTCATGTTATGACTGAATCGATTGAAGCTAATGATATTGTTTTTCCGCTATGTTATCTATCATAGTACATGATCTGAAATAAAACATGCATCTGTCTGAACATTTGAAACTGTGCTTGTCATGCCATCGGCTGCTTCCATTCTAGCTCCTTCCATCATCCCACTGCAGTCATAAATCAACTGTTCATGTCAACATTAAACAGGTAATCAAAGAGCTTAATCACAGGCTCCAGCAGAACCATTCTGTTTCATACTGTATCTAAATCATTGGCATCGCAAAACTCGTCATGTAGACTGACATCCACGTCTAACAATTCAGTCCATATCATTTCTCCACCTGTCTTTATAGAACCTGAATCATAAATACATATCCCCATTTATTCAAAGTTGCACTGTCTGCTATATACCATACCTGATTTTCGCTGACTTTCGCTGAACGCCCAGCCGTAACATGGACATTAGCATGACCATGTTTCAGGAAACATGAAAAACTAGCCAATATCATTGTGAAATATTATTAGTTTGTAGCTGATGAAAATAGTTTGGCAAATAGATAATATAATTTGGATCATCGTATACATCATTTTTTCCATTTGAGAAAATGCATACTTATTCCACCAAATCTGATTAATTTGTGTAATTTACATATTTTATGGGCTGGGGTCACATAATGTTCATTTTCATGCAGATAAAGATACTATTTAGATGCACAAGCATGTTACTAGGAGGAGGATTGTATGGGGGGGGGGCAGTGGTGTTTGGTCTATAATATGTATGGCTAAACCAGACAGCAGCTGAAAAACTACAAAAGGTTATGGCATGGAAAACTGAAATAAAAGTAATTTTCAGCCAATTGGCTAAAAATTGCAAATTCATGAAACGCACATCTAAAATTTTAGTGACTGTTTATACGATGGAATTTGATGATACTTATCATTTTTAGTAGAGAAAATGTGATATTGACACGCATCTTAGCAATATCCTGATATTGCCAATTTCTGCCTATTCGCCAATGATAATGTACATTTTCTCCTTTATTGCTGGTGTAGCGTCCGATCATCCTCACTTTTCTGAATTCCCTATGGGTCTGATTTTCAATTTTGAAGAGTGACTTCATGTACACAAATACCCCCTCAGCCAGAGGACTATACCCCTACATATACGCCCACTTCTTCATCCCGTACCTATGCTCATAACCACCCTTGCCCATAACCATCAATACACCAATATCTCTTTAAAACGTTACCAAACACACGCACTCATAGCCACCCTACGTTTATAGCTATCCCACCCATGTACCCATTGTTCTTACCCATACACTCATATCCAACCTTACCGTATTACGCCATATCGATCTACACCCCATACAACCATTGCTAGCCAATGTCATCTGAATACACTTGTACCAACACCCATATTTATCACTATCAATACACCGATAGCCCACCCATACCCATACCCCATGGCATACCATACCATACATGCCATCCTTATTGCACATATCAATACCGACACGACTACATTAACCTAGCCTACTACTAGGTCATCCCGGAATTGTGCTTTAATAGAGAAAATGTATTAAATTCCCTCCGCAGGGCCTAAAAAGATATTCTAATGCACTTCACCTAGACAGGTAAATAATAGAACTGATAAAAAGTGTGCATTATTTGAAAGATTATTACATTTTAATGATAGCCAGATAGAAATAGCGTAGCCAAATATCGCCAGAGAAGTGTCGGTAAAATTTTTCGCACATCGGGGCGTTGCCATTTTATCACATCTAGTTGCCTCAGAGCCGCACCACCGCTATAGGTATGACTGGAGGCGCGAGTAAAATAGGCCAATAGATGCGGGTACATATGTTAAGGAAGTATATGTACATGACGACATCACGATCTCGTGTAATCTCGCTCTCGTTGCGATAAAATGGCTGTGCCCGGGAGACAAAATAATCTCATGTTTACGATGACATAATTCCTCGTATTATTTGCCTATTGTAGTTATTTGAGATCCAATATGTTAGTCATATAATAATCTTTCAAATAAAGTACACTTTTACCAATCCCGGAATTGTCCTTTACTATTTGTATGCATCGAGTCAACATCTAGGGTTTCTAGAAATGAATTTGGGGGCACTTTGATCTGCGCTAGTTTCTAATGAAAGTCTTCAGTATTTTCAAGACAGCTTGGATGCCTGTTAGCGATTGTTTGTGGATAATAGCCAATGAAATCGCTTATTTTGTATGATTATGAGCCACTATCTGAGATAATAGATCTGCCCGGTGGAATTAACGGGTCTTGCCAAGAATCAGTTGGCCTATAATTTTTTGGTAATAAGTAGAAAGTACGTGGCTTAGTACTGTCTTTCTCGTAAAGATAATCAAACTGTTTTTCATTAATATTCACATTTTTATCAGCCCCCCACCCCCCTCTGGAAGACGGGGGTGGGGGGTGGGACGATATAGCGATCATCATGTCCGTCCGCCAGTCCGTCCGTCCGTCGGTCTGTCCGTCTGTCCGTCCATCCACCCGCCCGTCCGTCTGTCCCCGTCTTGCCAACGCAACTCCTCCTGGAGGTCTTAATGGATTAACTTTAAATTTCTTCCACATTATCAGTATCATGTGCAGATAGATGTGCATGTGGTTTTTTCTCGGCCAAAAAACCGTTCATTACAGAGTTATCCCCCTTTAAATATCTTAAAGCTGATACATAAACTGCATTGCCAATCATTTCTTATCAATGCAACCCCTCCTACAGTTTAGCTCCGATTCTTTTGAAACTTGGCAAGTGCTATCATTACCACATGACGGTGTGCATGTGCTATCCGTATACCTGTACGTCTATCCGTCTGTCCAAAATGTATGCATGTCTGTCTGTCGGTCCATCCATCTCTAACAATCATTTCTTGTAAACGCAGCTCCTCATAGAGATCTCAATGGATTAACTTTAAATTTCGTCCACGTTATCAGTATCATGTGCAGATGTGCATGTGCCTTTTTTCCCGGCCAAAAAGCTATTCACTGCAGAGTTATCCGCCTTTAAATAACTTAAAGCTGATGCATAAACTGCATTACTAATCATTTCTTGTCAACGCAACTCCTCCTACAGTTTAGCTCAGATTCTTTTGAAACCTGGTAAGTGTTATCATTACCACGTGAAGGTGTGCATGCGCTATCCCTATACCTGTACGTCCATCCGCCTGTCCAAAATGTATGTATGCCCCTCTGTCGGCCCGTCCATCTCTGACAATCATTACTTGTCAACGAACTCCTCCTAGCGGTAGCAATGGATTAGCTTAAAATTTTGGCGACAATATCAGTATCATGTGCAGCTGGGCATGTGCTTTTTTCGCGGCCAAAAATTATTCATTACAGAGTTATCACCCTTTAGATATCTTAAAGCCAATACATAAACTGCATTACACTTAGTGACAAAGGAATTTAGGTTTTAGAAGTTGCATTTTTCACTGATTGGTTTTTCTAAAATATTGTCCTTTACAATTAACGCTGCATGTATGCCCACTCTTGATGTACGTTTGTCTGAAATGTTTGGATCCGAGAGTGGGGGAGGGGGTGGGGTGGGTGGATCTTTGCGTTCTAATCCGCTACTGGCAGCAGCAGCAGCAGCAGCAGCAGCAGCAGCAGCAGCAGTAGTAGTAGTAGTAGTAGTAGTAGTAGTAGTAGTAACTTCGGAATGCTTAGCTGTCTCTGTGCTTCTTTTATAAAATCTTCTCTCACTAGTATTGCTGTTGCAGATCCTTTGTCTGACAGCTTGATGACAATATATTTATTATCGCGCGCTCTTTTATGTCTCTGTGCTCATTTGACGGAACATTTTGGTGGTTTCTTTTCGACGTAATTGTGTCTTTGCGTTCTAAGGTGGTCTCAAATGTATCTTTGCTGGGTACATCTGGTTCCAATCCTTACCATTCAATGAAAGGTTTTAGCTCACTGGTTGAATTTAAAAATAAATCTGCCGGCTAATATGATCTGCATGTTAAAATCAGTAATTTCCATGAAACCATTGTCCAAATGCGCATCTATATTACATTTAGGTTTCTGTGTTGGAACAAAAGTAAGACCACGTGATAAAAGTGCATTTTCCATTTCGCTTAAAGATAAGCCAGTGAGATTGATGGTATTATTACCCAAACCAGTGTCGTGGTGGTTATGGCCCTGACTCAAATTTTGTTTAAACCTAATGCGTGAATAGCGTTTGTCTGACTGTTAGACCTAGAGGCTTGCATAGCAGAGTTTAATTCCTGGATAGTGTGTCATTGCTCCTGAGTTTGTTTGAGTAATTTAGCAACGCAAAGTTTATTTGTGAATTTGGAAATTTGCCACGGAGTTCAATCGAACAAAGTTGGAAGATGTTCTTAACTTTACATGCCTTCAGATTCTTGTCATTATTTCCCATGTTGACAATATTTTTGGCAGGCTGGTGACTGCCTTTATATCATCTTACAATGCATCTAGCACGATTTAGTTGTGCTCCAGGGAAACAGGATAAATCTATGTCGGGATGAACGGCTAAATTAATCCTACTTAAGTTGGATGTGCCAAATAGCAGGACTCTCTTTGTTAATGCAGGTAGACTCCTTGATGGTCGGTCGATCGGTTAGTCGGTCTGTCAGTTGGTCGTTTTGTCACACTGGCAGACAGACCAATCAATTGGCTGGCTGACAGACCGTCCAACCGACTGACTGACCAACTGACATAGTGACTGACTGAGACTGACTGACTGACTGACTGACTGACTGACTGACCGACCGACCGACCGACCGACCGACCGACCGACTCATATTCTTACTTTTACATTTCTGAGACCCCTCCTTCTAGATCACTAGACACTCGCAAGTATGTAGTTTTTTATTATTGTCAAGCATTGGGTCTATGAACCCTGTCTTTCACAACTGACAAGAATTGACAGCAGCAGCAGCCAGTGCGAGATTAAGTCTTGGAAGGGCGAGGGGGGAGCTAAAGAATATTTGTGGAGTTTGGTGGAAGCGAAAGACAAACCAAAAGGGTCGCCGTCCCCCGGGAAATATCGAAAACTTATGGCACCTCTTGCATATCCACAGGCAAATATGGTCCATCAGTTGGCTATTGAAATTATTCTCAATTATCGCCAAGTTTGTACCATATCCTGTTATGCAGTTTCTTTCTTTACAAACGAAAATAACTCTCTGTGGACGTCATGTCCAGACAGCTATTCTCGTTTGTAAAAAGAGAAACTGCATAAAACACATTATTCACTAAAAAATAAATTTTGATTGAAAAAAGTTGGGGGCTGGTCAAGATCTGGGGCCGGGGGCAAATACCCCGCTGCCCCTATCATGATCCGCTACTGGCAGCAGCAGCAGCAGCAGCAGCAGCAGCAGCAGCAGCAGCAGCAGCAGCAGCAGCAGCAGCAGCAGTAGCAGTAGTAGTAGTAGTAGTAGTAGTAGTAGTAGTAGTAGCTGTAGTAGTAGTAGTAGTAGTAGTAGTAGTAGTAGTAGTAGTAGTAGTAGTAGTAGTAGTAGTAGTAGCTGTAGTAGTAGTAGTAGTAGTAGTAGTAGTAGTAGTAGTAGTAGTAGTAGTAGTAGTAGTAGTAGTAGTAGTAGTAGTAGTAGTAGTAGTAGTAGAAGTAACAGGAGCAGTAGCAGTAGCAGTAACAGTGGCAGCAGCAACTGTAGAAGCAGTATTTATTTAATGTAGTAACTTGGAAGTGAGAAGTTCCCCATTATTATATCCGTTTAGAGCCGATGGAATAAATTATGCTGTTTACCGTGCAGTACATGTACAGAATAGATTTGATGACGGGCAGTTGTGATACCCGCGATACAGCCAGCTTGATTTCCTATCAGCACTTTGATATAGTGCATCGCTGCATTGTATCGTCTCTTAAATGTATATATTATGCTCAAAAAGGTGGTTAGGCAACTTCCTTAGATCCTTACCGCGCGACATCTCCCCACCGGGGAGTAAGAGTAACGGTTTCAAGGTGTTACTGGTCATCAGTTGCCAAGTCTTAGGAACAGAAATGTCTGGTTCATTTAAGACAGGTTTTGCGTATGCCAGCATTCGGAAACACACTTACGTGATGGAACATCCCACTCATGTGATATTCCTTGACACGTGTGAATCTGATAATATTATCTCCACCCGTGATACCAGACAGTAAGGACAGGATGCGAATTAACGATTTCTAGGATACGTTGGTGATATATTATTGAAGATAAACGAATTGCTTGGAACCGGCCTATCAGGACACATATCGACGACGACGACGATGATGATGGAAGTTCCATTGGCCTGGTGGCATTGACCGGGTGGCGTTCACTTTTTCATAGTTTTGTGTTGTCTAACAAATGTTGGCTTTCCTAGCAAGACCCCTCTTATCGGTTGTTTCCAGAGGTATTTGCTCAGTGAGATGGCGGTAGTGGTGGTAGTGGCGGTGGTGGTGGCGGTGGTGGCGGCGGTGGGGGCGGCTGGTGGTGATGATGATGATGCTGCCAGATCTAACCATAACCTGGTGGCACTGACCGGGTGACATTCAGGTTTTCATATTGTCGCGCTGACAAACAAATGTAGGCCCGGAGCTTTCCTACCAAGACCCCTATCATCCGTTGTTTCCGGAGCTACATGTATTGCTATGCCGCGGCGCGACATAAAGAGCACATGCTGTGTAAGGTCTTGTTTCAATGCCCAAAACTGCTTACTATTGACACACTGGCTAATTGTAATGTATGAGATTCATGCTGGTGTCTGGAGAGAGTAAATACAGGGAATACAACCACGAATGTTAATGCCAAGGCATCAGTGAGGGAGCTCGTGCACGAATGTTGTTCTTTATTCCATATTAATGAAGTCATCGATCGCTTAACCCGATACTCACCGAATAGTCCAGGAGCCAAGGGGTCGAACCTGGATTTGCCGGATAAAGTTTTTTTCTTTGCTGCATTTTGTAGGGGGTACCTTTTCATAATTTAGGGGTGTGACCATTCCCAGCCCTTGAGCAATTTCAGATTTTAACCCTTTTATTCCCGCTTTGCGAAAAAACCCTAAAAATGCTAATTCTTCCATTATTTCTTGTTAAGTATTCATACCAAAGGCATTACATTTACTTGTGGTAGTATTTGCTCATAGGTTAGGTATTGTGCATTCTATTGTGTATTCTCAATGGCTGAACAATTCAAGATATTAACCCTTTTCTCCAGGTTTTGCATAAAATACTAGGAAATTCTAATTTTATACTATTTCTTGCAATGTATTCATACCGAAGGAATTACATTTACTTGTGATAATGTTTGCTCCTAAGGTAGGTATTGTGCAGTTCATTTGGGTACGATTTTATAAATATTAACCCTTTCCTGGCCACGCCTTTTAACGCATTTGTTGAATCTGTGCTGTCAAAGCTCCGCTATCACTAGGATGCTTGGAAATAAAAAATCTTGTTATTACTCTCGGTACATGTAAACTTATGCTACTGAACACGCGAGCACCATACAGTGTAACAAATACAGAATATAGTGCACGGCAGACCATTGACCCGACAACTATACTTTCTAGAATTACACGGTATTGTACTTTGGCAGCCACATCGGATCATTTCAAGGATATAACCTGGGGCAACATTGACACCGTCCGAAATGGTAGTTGGTGTTAGTGATTTGTTACCAATGTCTTTCTTCCATCCGAAGTCCTCTGGGTCTAGTAGTGGCAGCCGATTCGATTCTAGAGTTCGCCACACGATTGCCTGGTAGTGAGCCCTCTTCACATTTTCTGTGAATGCCTCTGTTGTGGGTGGTATAGCACACAGTTTTGGCGATGATGTATGTCCCTTGCCGTTTTTTGTACCCCACCCATATAATCTTGTTTCTGACATGCCCTTGGTTTTCTGTATGCCATAACAAGCAGAAATGAAAATAGTAGCTTGTTCCATGACATCGGTGAAAGGTGCGTCTACCTTGCGGATTGCAGATAAATCATATCCAGACTTCAGAGCTTTAACAACTGATCCCTTTCCTATTCCAAAGTAGCATGCCACTGTGTCACATCCTGACAGAGCATGGGCCGGGAGGAGTTCATTCGTAATGTTAGCATGCTCTTCTACTGTCAGTTTAATGTCCACAATTGCTCTCTGCTTACTGGGTGATTCCATGCTTAGTGTCAATTTAAGGTTTTGTTTCTGATAGCAATACACAAGGAGCACAAACGCATCTGTGGCATCTGGTATTACTGACAGTGACTAGCGTCACTTGCACACTTTTAAACCTGCTGCACAATAATTATGTCAGCTTCTTCGTGGGATGTCTCTAGATCATATCTAACCCGTATGTCCTCATTAGCTATTTCAACAGGACATGGGTCTTCTCCAGTGACTACCAGCTTGTGTTTCGTAGTGCTATGGGTGTGAAACAATCTGTCTCGAACTAGTTAATCACAGATGATTCTAATCAGTTGTTTTTTATTCTCTACGGAAGACAAGACAATCTTTTGTGCAGGTAGCCTTGCCTTTAAATTCAGGTGATGCGATCGACTAACGCCAGTTTCCCTGCCGTCCTTTGTGACAGACTTTATACTTGAAGTCATGGTACCTATCAAACACCAGATAGGTATCACTGTCCACCAGGTATGTAGTTACACGTTTCTTGACATTTGCTACATAATCTGCCACTGTACCATCAGTTGGCCAATGAATTGTCCATAAAAGGGCTGAACCATTAATAACTGTTACATCTGCAAATCTAGAATTTCTGCTAGACACTTCCATTTGTAAGGACCTTTTCAGCACTGATTTGCGTTTAACAATCAGCATCCCATCTTCTGTGAACATTGCAGGCGGTACTGGAGCAAGTTCATGAGAAATAACATCTTTTATATCAATATCACGATCACTTGACAACAAAGCTATAACCCTCGAATATATAGCATTCAGATCACACACTTTTGAGTCGCCAACTTGTACTGACTTTTTTGTCTCTGCCAGGGTTGTCACCTTTTCGATATGGTGCTGTAGAAAACATCAGGCCAGCTTTTCTCAAAGTCTACCAGCAATGCTTCTCCAACGTTTACTGCCTTATGCACATTAACGTTGGGTGTACCAGTTTTGCCACTGCTAATGTTCACTATTGCATCAGGGCGTTGCTTTGGATCCAATGGGTGGATACAAGTGTACAACTTCTGGCATATTCCAGCTCTGTCCTTGGCGTCTGCTTCAATCCGTGCCTTGGTTTCCTCATTGTGGTAGATTTGATTACCACAGCCACTCCCTTCCTCCTCCATCTCATTCAAGCATGCTTCAATCTTGCAACACAAATGGCGACTCAGTGCCCAAACCTTAAGCGCTTCTACCTTGAGTGTTATTCCTATGATTCCACCACTACTGTGTCAATATCTCAAAAATGCAGATTCTATAAATTGATCACTCCAGATCCCATGCCGAATACCACGCATATGGCGTCCCACATGCTCAGCATTCATGAAGTGGCTCAGAACATGGGGAGGGAGTTTCCCCATTGACCGGATGTAGTATAGACCATATCACGCATAATTCACATGACCGGCGGCAAAGTAGTAAGGCAGCATCTGTCTGAAAGTCACAAGGTGAATGAGCCATTCTCCTTCACGTTCGGCCCTGATGTACGCCATCATTAGAAACACTGGCTTAACTAGGACATCAGCCCAGAGGTTCACTGTCTTGCTTTGGTTTGATCTTTCCTCTAATGTTTCCATCAGATCATCAATACTCTCAAACTGATCACTATTTATAAGACTCCGAACAACCTCCTCAGCAAGCATCCGTAGTGCACTTACATTTTGTGGGAACATTTTTCCACTTAAGATCTTGGGCACGCCTCCATATACCGCTGTCAGAATATCCGACAGTCTACTTTCAGCCATCAGTGAACCTATAGCTCCCACAAAACTCATTAGTGCCTGCATTCCTCCAAGTCATAAATACATCTCTGTGCATTTCTGTGGATGTGCCCATAGAACTTGTACTGCAACCCGATAGAGTTGTTGGTCATAGGTTAGAATGGTGAACTTCTGACCAGTATCAAACGTTAGTTCCTGTGCCCTAATCATGGCTGTCAGCATAGTGTCAGGGTCAGATGGCTTCATGTCAATAAGGGGTTCGCATACGGCCTTTGTCTTGAACTGTACTTTATGACCTTGCTCTCTGCTCAGTCTGGTGTTGTAGCCATGAAACTCTGGAGAATCTTACTTCACAACATCCTGCAAAAATCTAAAGTCCATCTCCAATGTCCTCCTTTTCACAATGGCGTGATGAGCTAGAGATTTGAGAGACAAAACTGGGTTTGGAGCTACTTCTGACATAGCCGGCTGCTTGGACCCATGGTACCTATGAATATTTACATCATATGGAATCTCCTGAGACATGTTGTCCTTATGGATTCGCTTTATTTTATCAATGCCACTAGTTTCTTCTTCTTCTGTACTATGTGCCTGTGTTAGGAGGACAGCCAAGGAATGGGTAGACTGCTTCCCATTCTGTGAGGCGATATCTGCATCAGAATTGTCCACAATAACCTGGACTAAACCATTACCAGCATTTGATATGCCGGACATTTTGACATCTGCTGCTCTTGTAGCAGACCTCTTGAAACGTCGAAATTCAGTATAAGAACATGTAACGCCATATGTATACATGTCATTTATGAGTTTTTTCACCGATTTTAACTGCGAGATCAATCTGCAAACTAGTAGCCTAACCTGTGACAATGCTTGTGACAATTGAACCTATGCGCAACGCTGGTAATGTATTTTCTAGTTTAGGAGCACTTTTGCTAACAGCCGTGGTAGAAAGGCACTGGCTGATTCTTTTGCCAGTTCTTTATTGATGCTGATATCATAATGATCCTTGCCCATTCGAATGTTTTTTACTTCATTAAAAATCTGTTTGCTGGCTTTTGTTGCGATCAGTTCTAATTGATCATCTTCATCATTCACAAGGCGGAGTGTCCTTGATGCAACGCTGCGAAATACAATTATATTTGCTATGCCAGGTGACGACAGCACTAGAAGATCGTCTCCGAATTTGTCCTTGAGTTTTTGCACAAGTGTCTTACGGGAAAGTTTTTCTCCATCACATTCTACATAAGCTGTAAACAGTTCTACGGAATTCCACATTCTCGACCTGTCATTTGTAACTATTTGAACAAGAGTCTGAAAAGGAATGTCTTCGTCAGTGTCATCTGAATTTTTAGTATTTTCACCTTCAGCAGTTAGTGACCTGGATGAGGCAAACCTCTGTCGACAGTCAACATGGTAACGAGCATCTGCCGCATGCAGATCACTCAAAGCACCTTCGACACGATGCCGAACACTCGCTGCGACATCATCGTTTCTCTTGTTACAGAATTCTAAGATAGACTGTTTTGTGTCAATTTCCCGACATAAGTATGCACTTCGCCACCTGGATGGGTTCTTTTTGTCCCATTGAATATCAGACGTATCACCACAGAAAAAGCAGTGTTGCCGGAAATCGAATATCTCACCAGAATCGCTTGACAATGAACGTCTTGTGACCTTTCGTTGACTTTTCGAATGAGTTTCTCCATCAGTTTGACGTTTGTAACGATCAGTTTGTCTAGATGATGTGTATGTAGACACGCAAGTTTTGTGACATATAATAGTTAGTTCGCTGTTCTGATCTAATGATTTCTGAAGCTCAAAATGTATTTCATCACCGTATATATTGCTACATCTTATAATGTTACTTATTCGAACAGCTGTCGCCGAGATTAAAGCTTCCCTCTTTGTTTGACAACTGAACTTCCAATTGAAGAAGCACACTTCACGATCAGATTCCATCATATATAGGGGCGTAACAAAACTCAGAATGATATCAAGTATATATGCACCAACAGTGGCGTAGTGGAGATGGAGAGGTCAGGGGGAGAATTCAGTGTATTTGATTGCTGAGCATATCTTAAAATATAGCCATAGTTTGTCCAAGCGTAAGATATTATAGCAGATGACCATGTAGAAAACAGTTTGACATCGTAAAATGCGAAAAAGTGTTTTCAATTTACTTTAATTGACACTTTCTGAAATTACCCCGGGCCATGTATTATTATAAAATTCTGGCTAAAGCTTTTGTTTCTAATTATTGTGTGGCCAGGAAAGGGTTATTATTTTTATTAAGTTCTATTACAGTGAGATACATAATGTATGTCTCTATCTATAGGTATACAATTAAAACAAGTTGTGTTTTCAAGTAGGCCTATCCTAATGTAATAGTCGGACTTTGAGTGAGAAAACTCGACAAATGCGTTAATAAGCATGGGCAGGAAAGGGTTTAATTTTTTTAATCAAAATTATATTAAAATAAACTGTACAATAACTCCCCTATGAGCATATATTACCGCAAGTATATTTAATTCCTTTGGTATAAGTACTTCACAAGGAATAATGGAAAAATTAGATATTTTTTTAGTTATTTTCCGAAAAACGGGAAGAAAAGGGTTAATATCTGAAATTGTTCAAGGGCTGGGAACGGTCACCCCCCCCCCCTAAATTATAAAGAGGTACCCCCATACTACAAAATGCAGCAAAGAAAAAAAACTGTATCCGCCAAATCCAGGTTCACCAAAAAAGCAGCTTGTGGCTCCAGGACTAGAAGGGGTATTCTTTGTCGCAAGCTTCTGGATACTATATGTGAATCAAACCACACATTTTGCTCCTTTTCCCAGTATAATTCATGTAATAAGTGGTCAAATGCATAGCATGTATATTAGTCCGTGGGCTGGAGGGGCCCACCTGGATACGCCCCCACCCCCTAATTGACGAAACTATATTTTTCTAACAGCTTTCGATGCCCTCTTTAAGATTATGTATGTTAACATGTGATACACCGGGACTCAATATGGTTTTTGATGGGTTATCTTAGAGTTAATACCCACAGTTAAGCAGGCCATATTAAGGTGTAGGGATAGCAAAAATTGACATATCTTTTGAAAAAATCGCTGTAGATTGATGATCGAACACTCAAAATATTGCTTATAGTATCGTCTACTATTCCATATCATTTACATGCAAAACAGTTTCATAATGAGGTCGGTAGAGGTCAAAAGGTCACAAATCTTCGCCACAGCTTAAAATCTAGGAACTGTATGTTGCTATCACTGACCAAGCACCGGTTAAGGAACATTCTCTCTGCCGACATTATTATGAAACTGATTTACATGTAAATGATATGCAATCATTGACGATACGATAAGCAACATTTTGAGTGGTCGATCACCAATCTACAACGATTCTAAGAGCTTTCGATGCCCTCTTTAAGATTATGTATGTTAACATGTGATACACCGGGACTAAATATGGTTTTTGATGGGTTATATTAGAGTTAATACCCACAGTTAAGCAGGCCATATTAAGGCGTAGGGATAGCAAAAATTGACATATCTTTTGATAAAATCGCTGTAGATTGGTGATCGACCACTCAAAATGTTGCTTATAGTATCATATCATCAACGATTGCCTATGGTTTAAATGCAAATCAGTTTCATAATGAGGTTGGCAGAGGTCAAAAGGTCACAAATCTTCGCCACAGCCTAAAATCTAGCAACTGTATGTTGCTATCACTGACCAAGCACCGGTTAAGGAACATTCTCTCTGCCGACATTATTATGAAACTGATTTACATATAAATGATATGCAATCATTGACGATACGATAAGCAACATTTAGAGTGGTAGATTACCAATCTACAACGATTCTATCAAAATCTACTTAATTAGTTTACAATGATTGCATTTTTCATCCATTCTAAAAAATTGGCTATGCTGGCAGTTGTCATAGTAACAATATTCTATTAAATGAGTAAACTTTTGCTCATTATATTTGAGCTGGGCGGATTTCAATTATATTTTGGAGGAAGCATCTTTAGCGCACAGAGATCCAAGTTTGTTCAGATGAAGCCCTTCAGTCAATTTGGGCGACGGACACCTTGGATGTTGGCCGATTTTGGAAACAGGTTTAAAAACCTTCTTTTCTGAAAGGGCCAGGCAGGTTGATTCAAAATTTGCGAAGCATCATCAAAGGAAACAGACGAATCACGATTATTTAAGAGAACTTGATTGGCCAAATACTTCGGCGGCCGTCTTGGATGACCTAGTTATCACGAAAATGACGTCTCCAGAACAAGTGAACAGATTGGGTTTGGAGATATGATTAGGCACTAAGCGCCATTCAAGGTTATTCAAGAAAGGTCGATATGATATGTAAAAAACATGGCTATCGTTGACCAATCAAAATGTAGCGTATTTGGCTGCCATATTAATTTTTTTTATTGGATGGATTTTGAAGCCGAAATTGGTTTTATTAACTCAGTTGAGTTGTCAGTCAGCTGGCGTGCAGTCAGCTGACGTATAGTGATGACCTGGTCCATCTTCTGTCTCTGTACATCCATCCATCCGGTCAGCATCAACAATCGTGGTTTGTTTTGTTATGTCCGCACAGATTGAAACCAAACTTGGTCACACGGTTAACACCCCATAACTATTTGCAAAGTAAAGTGTCATTTTTATAGGGGGATAATAGACTATAGACATGTTTTTCGACCGTCGATTTTGCATCCTGAAAGCTTTTATTGCCGAAGTAGATACACATTTCAATAAACAGGTTAACCTTTTTCCTCCACTGCTTAAATATTTAAAATATATATATATATATATATATATATATATATATATATATATATATATATATATATATATATATATATATATATATATATATATATATATATATATATATATATATTATGTGCTCTGACATCGGTACTGTTAAATATTTTGAAATGTATTTACTTTCAGTCAAATTATTTTCTAAATGAACTCCAGCTCATCCTACCCAATCCCTGCTGGTAACTTGGCCTCTCAGCCAGATGTGCATGTGTTAAATAAATTGTCTGGAATAAGGGGCTATATATCTGTATTAAAATTCCACCTGCCTTTAAAGACCATTTTCTCCAACTGCTAAACCCAATTAAGCAATATATTTGCACCTCTATTAAGGAACAAGATGCCTTAAGAAACTGCCTTCTGATTGCCCCCCCCCACCCCCGTTGGGTGGTGGTTTAATACAAGTTTGACTGTATGTCATCAATTTATGTTGCTAGCGCTGATGATATCTTTTTCACTTACAGGAAAGGATCGGGGAAGTAAGATATGCTCTTGAATAATAGCTTTATATAATAGTCAACCTATAGCTCCCAGTAAAACACACAAATAAATCAGAATAAATAGAAAAAACGCGGCTAAATACCATTTATAATAGTCAACCTATAGCTCCCAGTAAAACACACAAATAAATCAGAATAAATAGAAAAAACGCGGCTAAATACCATTTATGTCACTCTGGCGGGAACCAATTAGTGACGCACCTGGAACTATGCGCTCTGATGTACGCTGAGCGAATAAATAATACCCGCTATAGCTGGTCATATAAGCTCAGTTATATTCGCATTAAGCTGATAAGCCACTACGCCCTACATGTAAGCTACTGCCTGGTTTTAAAGCAATGTTCTACTAAAGAATTTATAGATAATTTGACTGAAAGTTGTTCCAATTAGCACTCATGAAGCCCGAGTGAATAGGGTCGTTCACGCGTGTTGGAAACAGGCAAAATTTGGATCGATACTGACCCGATAGAATCCAACCTTATCTAACCTCATTTCTCTGCCACTACTAAAGATTTTATAAATAATTTGACTGGAGGCTGTTGCTTCCAATTAGCGCTCAGGAAGCCCAGGTGAATGGTGAATGTTGGTACCAAGCAATTTGGATCGATACGGGCCAGATAGAATCCAACCTTATCCAACCTCACTCCTCCACCACTACTAAAGTTAACATAAACCTGCTGGAGGATTGTTGCTACCTCGTACTACCATCAAGCTCGTCCCATTGACGTCCACAATCAATTGAGGTCGCATACAGGTCAACCCAGAACAGCTAGACCATAGACTGTTGCCGTCCTTAGGAGATATCTGGTGTAAATAAACCTACTTTAGGTATGCTGTCAACTCGTACTACCGAGGCCATGCCAATCCGGTTCGTTTTGTTGGTATCCATAACATAATATTGAGGTCACATACAGGTCAGCTCAGATTTAGCTAGACCATAAATTGCTCCCATCCTTAGGAAATCTCTAGTATAAACCTGCTAGAGGATTGCCGTCAACTCGTACTACTGAGGCCACGCCCACCCGGTTCGTTTTGTTGGTATCCATAACATAATATTGAGGTCACATACAGGCCGGCCCAATTCAGCCAGAAATTAGATTGTTCCCGTCCTTAGGGAGTATCTAGCATAATTTGACGGTGGTGCTGGAGTTATGAAAAGCAATTTGAATGCGAGTCGCTGCCGACTATGGCAGCAACAACTAACTTTGTCAAATTTCTCTCAAAATAATCAACGCTGTTTTAATACCGTTACCTATGTATGGAGGCGAGTAAATTGGTCTATGCAAATTTTGTTCGAGAATGAAATATATATTTAAAAAAGACAATGTGCATTTTATTTGCCGCTGGCATGTCGTGTAAATTTGTTTAATTTGCATGAATTAATGATGATAACCCCGATGTCATAGCCATATATGTATACATATTTAAGTAACTTTGTCTTTGAAGGATTTAAATCGATAAAATATGGATAGTTGAAAACAATTTCTTATAGTCCACACTTGCAGCCACCAATAGCACATGGAGTTTGTGTGTAGCCTGATGCTAGCTCTAGACACCCTTTTGGAGCTAGTTTCTTCTCCGCTAATACATGTCTCAGCCGCGTAACCCATTATCTGGCTTCATATCCTTAATCAGGTAGCGATATTTGGCCTTCTTTGCAACAAGATTTCGGACCCAGACAATTCCCATTTTCAGAGTATCCATCTATCAATCGACGTCATATGACGTCATAATAAGCTAAGCGGCTTGTAGGATGACGTCATAATAATTGCGTCATAAATGATTATATATGTATGTATATATATGTCTTTAACTCTTAATAGTCCAGCACGTTGCACGAATTGTATATCTGCTCGTGTTGGGCATTGGCAGCAACAGCGCCCAGTCAAATTGGCTCCAAAATATTCAATAGCTTACCTGTATAGTTTTCTGGAAATTGATAGTCAGAGAGTTCGGAGATCGATCGATCCCAAACCGAGCGAGGTGTGGGTGGAGCTTAGCTAGAGATGGACGAGGCATAGCTAAAATGGAAAGATCGATTTTCTGACGTTTAACTCCATAGCTGTGGTATCACACCCAGCTAAGGTATGGAATCCAAAATCTTAATGACACATATTTTTATCAAGTGTTTTTGTAAGCATGTGAGCTGGAATATTGTATCTCGGACCTCGGAACGACAGGTAATTGAAAAGGCTAATGATTTGAAATGGGAGGCGCATGGTACAAGAACATATGTCTATGGCGAATAGATAATTGTATGATAAAAGTTTGAAGAATCATTTTCGAGTGCAAAATAAGACTAGTATCTGCTCGCGAAGTAAGGCTAGTATCTGCGTCCTTGTGGGCACATCTCAATGGTATCGCTATCTCATTGTCATGAAGACCAGGTGTGTAATGCACATGGCGAGGAACTTTGAACACAATATCAAATCGACTTTAACCAGTTTTGATAGAATGCATTTGGGTATGTTTTAAACAGCAAACTCTCAAATTACCACGGTTCAGCTACCACATGATCACAGAATATGTATCATCGCCAACCCGTCAATAATGCTTGCATTTGAGAGCCTGGTTTCTGACACAGTATTTGGAATTATCTCGAACTTGGCTTCCAACACCATCATAAGACCACTCTTATCCGTCTTTTACAGAGTACCATCTGTGTGGGACAATGAATAAGCCAGTGCAGGCAACTTATAACCGGGAATGCATTTCAAGTCACTGGATCGAGACGTAGCAGTAATAACTAACGGTTCTAAAAGATTTCAATCAGCAGATCGATGACAGCTGTCCTATTAACAATGTTAGTTTTACCCGCCTTCACCTTGCCTACAAATGTCAGAATCATGCGTTTATGAGTAAATTTCCCAAACGTTTGCAATATGATGTGCATGTCTATCGACAAAAAACACACAATTATATTTGTATTCCATGGTATTTGTCATGAAATGGGATTGCCCTCAAATGATAGTTAATAACCCTTTGAACCCTGAATTCTGAAATTCCCAATTTGAAAATCCCGATTCAGAGAATTGGTTGAATATTTTGATACTAATTTGACAGGAATTTGTTGCTGCCATATACAGCGTCCAGTCCAAGTAGTTTCAAAAAATTCAACCGAATAATTGTTAAATAGTAAACAATATATTCTATTCGGCCTTACGGGTTCAAATAGTTAAAGATGCCGATGGGTCTTTGAGCATATGCAATATCTCGTTTGATCACGCTTTAAGTAGAGTTTGGGATGTGTTCCAACACGCTTAGATACATCGTGTGCGCATATTTCACCCAATCAGGTAATGATAGATGGGTCCCTTTCTCGCTATGCCTCCAGCATTTCTAGCTTTGACACTAGCATTTCAAGCTATTGACCTAGCATTCCTAGCTTTGACACTAGCATTTCAAGCTATTGACCTAGCATTTCTAGCTTTGACACTAGCATTTCAAGCTATTGACCTAGCATTTCTAGCTATGACCCTAGCATTTCTAGCTTTGACACTAGCATTTCAAGCTATTGACCCTAGCATTTCTAGCTTTGACACGAGCATTTCAAGCTATGACCCTAGCATTTCTAGCTTTGACACTAGCATTT
This sequence comes from Chaetoderma sp. LZ-2023a, assembly GCA_034401795.1. Taxonomy (NCBI): domain Eukaryota; kingdom Metazoa; phylum Mollusca; class Caudofoveata; order Chaetodermatida; family Chaetodermatidae; genus Chaetoderma; species Chaetoderma sp. LZ-2023a. The sequence goes on from CM067367.1 coordinate 50,486,884, forward strand.
CTAGCTTTGACACTAGCATTTCAAGCTATTGACCTAGCATTTCTAGCTTTGACACTAGCATTTCTAGCGTTGACACTAGCATTTCAAGCTATTGACCTAGCATTTCTAGCTTTGACACTAGCATTTCAAGCTATTGACCTAGCATTTCAAGCTATTGACCTAGCATTTCTAGCTTTGACACTAGCATTTCAAGCTATGACCCTAGCATTTCTAGCTTTGACACTAGCATTTCAAGCTATTGACACTAGCATTTCTAGCTGTGACACTAGCATTTCAAGCTATTGACCTAGCATTTCTAGCTTTGACACTAGCATTTCAAGCTATTGACCTAGCATTTCTAGCTTTGACACTAGCATTTCTAGCTTTGACACTAGCATTTCAAGCTATTGACCTAGCATTTCAAGCTATTGACCTAGCATTTCTAGCTTTGACACTAGCATTTCAAGCTATTGACCTAGCATTTCTAGCTTTGACACTAGCATTTCAAGCTATTGACCTAGCATTTCTAGCTATGACCCTAGCATTTCTAGCTTTGACACTAGCATTTCAAGCTATTGACCTAGCATTTCTAGCTTTGAGACTAGCATTTCAAGCTATTGACCTAGCATTTCTAGCTTTGACACTAGCATTTCAAGCTATTGACATAGCATTTCAAGCTATTGACCTAGCATTTCAAGCTATTGACCAAGCATTTCAAGCTATTGACCTAGCATTTCTAGCTTTGACACTAGCATTTCAAGCTATTGACCTAGCATTTCAAGCTATTGACCTAGCATTTCAAGTTATTGACCTAACATTTCAAGCTATTGACCTAGCATTTCTAGCTTTGACACTAGCATTTCAAGCTATTGACCTAGCATTTCAAGCTATTGACCTAGCATTTCAAGCTATTGACCTAGCATTTCTAGCTTTGACACTAGCATTTCAAGGTATTGACACTAGCATTTCTAGCTTTGACACTAGCATTTCAAGCTATTGACCTAGCATTTCTAGCTTTGACACTAGCATTTCAAGCTATTGACCTAGCATTTCTAGCTTTGACACTAGCATTTCTAGCTTTGACACTAGCATTTCAAGCTATTGACCTAGCATTTCAAGCTATTGACCTAGCATTTCTAGCTTTGACACTAGCATTTCAAGCTATTGACCTAGCATTTCTAGCTATGACCCTAGCATTTCTAGCTTTGACACTAACATTTCAAGCTATTGACCTAGCATTTCTAGCTTTGACACTAGCATTTCAAGCTATTGACCTAGCATTTCTAGCTTTGACACTAGCATTTCTAGCTATGACCCTAGCATTTCTAGCTTTGACACTAACATTTCAAGCTATTGACCTAGCATTTCTAGCTTTGACACTAGCATTTCAAGCTATTGACCTAGCATTTCTAGCTTTGACACTAGCATTTCAAGCTATTGACCTAGCATTTCAAGCTATTGACCTAGCATTTCAAGCTATTGACCTAGCATTTCAAGCTATTGACCTAGCATTTCTAGCTTTGACACTAGCATTTCAAGCTATTGACCTAGCATTTCAAGCTATTGACCTAGCATTTCAAGCTATTGACCTAGCATTTCAAGCTATTGACCTAGCATTTCTAGCTTTGACACTAGCATTTCAAGCTATTGACCTAGCATTTCAAGCTATTGACCTAGCATTTCAAGCTATTGACCTAGCATTTCAAGCTATTGACCTAGCATTTCTAGCTTTGACACTAGCATTTCAAGCTATTGACCTAGCATTTCAAGCTATTGACCTAGCATTTCTAGCTTTGACACTAGCATTTCAAGCTATTGACCTAGCATTTCAAGCTATTGACCTAGCATTTCTAGCTTTGACACTAGCATTTTAAGCTATTGACCTGGCATTTCTAGCTATTGACCTAGCATTTCAAGCTATTGACCTAGCATTTCTAGCTATTCCTCTAGCATGTTTAGCTATGCCCCTATCATGTCTGGCTAAACACCGCCCACATTTTAGGTGTGTGGCAAACGAGTTGAACCGTTGTAGCCTGAATTCGAAGAATCTAAATTTTAAAGTAACTACATACGTAACCGGTCAGCGCAAGCTGTAGAATATTTGGAATCCAATTTTAGTAGGAGGTGGTGGGGTGGGGGCATTAACTCCCAGTCAGATTAGTTTCAAAATACTCATCAAAATATGTATTAACTTTAACTTTATCAGAGACATATACTTCTTAAACCGGACGGGATTTTAGTGTTTCGTGACGGAACTACACCATTTTAATTGTATGGTTTCATGATCGAGCTACGATATTTTAATTATGACGTCTGCAAACATTTGCCGTATTTTATTATAATGGCATATACTTGAGTGACAGATTGGATCTCTCCATTTATGCATCCACGCGTGTTGGCAAAACTAGTCAAAACCACATATCAAGAGCTATACATTACGTAGCATTTTCTATCACAACTGATTCATTGTTTGAGTGCCATGCCAGGTCACACATGTGAGGACGGATGCTTTGATCAACTGACATCATGGTGTCTGTTTATGGATTCCGCGTGGTCAACAGTGTTTATGTCTGCCAGATAATTTGGCATTGTGAATTATTTCAACGTATCCAGGTACAGATACATTTGCTATGTTGCTGACAAAGGGGTGATCAATTTCTAAAGCGCTTAGCTTGATCGAAAGGCTGAAGGAAACTGACCATTTCACGGTAAGACTCCTTGAATGTAAATAACTACGAGGGAGCACAATTTTCAGTCTTAGATACACCTGGCTTGTCCTTAGGTAAGACTATTGCCTATATAAGACTTTCCAATCAGGTTCCAATGAACCTTTCCAGTTTATCCATCCATTATTTGCCGTCATAATAAACTACGTGACGTGTAGGATGATGTCATAATCAATGGCGTCATGAATGACGTAGATAAGTTCGTTAGGAATGCTTAATTGATGATGGACTAAGCGTTGTTGTACTAATTGTATGTCTTTACTATTTGATAATCATGCTGTTGAATATTTTGTTTCAAAGTATTCAACAGCTTATCTGTGTAGTTTTCCGGAAATTGATATTCAGGCAGTTCAGGAATCGATCCAACAAGGGCGAAGTGTGGGTGGGAACTAGCTATAGATGGGCGGGGAATATCTGAAGCTGTATTCGTCCATTTACTTATAAAGCCATTTCCAATTCCACTGTAAATGAAATCATCCTAAAATTGTCTAAGTGTCTTTTTTAGCAATCATTGGGAAATAAAGTGATGCCATCTTTATAAATGCAAATAACCCTGTACTCCACTTCATATGCAGCTTTACAATCTAGCTAGGAATTGCCCACTAGGCTCTATTTATCAACTCCAACTATCTAACCGTGTATGTGTTGGGTGTTGAACCAACTTCTTTTCTATATTCACTTTTTTTTTGGCTACTGGAGTGTTATATATGTCACGTTAATGACAAAAAACCTCAAGATGAACTATGGATATAATCTGTTCAGGCGTGTATTTTCCAATGACAGAACCACATTCACTTAAAAAGCAATTATCGGCAGGCGGTTATTTCGCTCGGCGAACAGTTGTTAACAGTTTAATTTATTAATGGCAAGAACGCGACGACTAGAGAGATAAAGGGGGAGGTGGGAGGGAGGGACGGAAGGATGGAGAGAGTGAGACAAGTGTGGGGTGGGTGACGGAAGGAGAGATGAGGAGAGAGGGGAGGTGACGGAAGGAGGAAGGAACGAGGGCAGGCAGGCATGCAGGCAGGAGGGTGGTCGGGCGGCCGGGCGGTTGGGCAGGCGGGTGGGAAGATGGGCAGGCAGGCAGGCAGGCCGGTAGACAGACAGACAAGCCGACATGCAGACAGACAGACAGACAGACAGACAGACCGACAGACAGACAGGCAGGCAGGCAGGCAGGCAGGCAGCTAGGCAGGCAGCCCGGCGGGCGGTCGGCCAGGCGGGCGGTTGGGCAGGCGGGTGGATTGGCGGGTGGGAATGCAGGTCGGCCGGCAGGCAGCCAGCCAGGTAGCCAGGCAGGCAGGAAATGAGGTAAAGAGAGGATGGTAGGGAGTGCAGAACAGAGGGAGGGGTGGCGGGGGGGGGGGGGGGGGCGGCGGGAGAGAAAGGGAGTGAGAGAGGAGGAGGATGAAAGTAGTGAGGTAGGAAGTGTATGAGTTTGTATAAGTTGAGATCAGTCTATTGTGTGCGTGCGTGCGTGCGTGCGAGCGTGCGTGCTTACGTGCGTATGTACGTGCGTGCGTACGTGCGTGCGAATGCCAACTGCACCCAAAACATGTCAATATCTAATACGTTCTTTTATGGACAGATTTTTCTGTTCATTAAGAATGCTGCTGCAAAGATCACCCCGATTAGCGAGGCACCATCAACCGACAGACAAAATATTCATATCATAGTCGATATTCTGTAGTCAGAGATCGCCTCTGTCTTTGTATCCTCTTTTTGGAAAACCATATTATGGTGTCTGTTATATATATGATTTACGCTATTTCACTTTAAAGCTCATCAGTTTTAAAATGAAATTGGAATGTGCAGTCGATGGAACTTCTACCTTTTGAACCCACCTACGCATCCCGCTCACCAGGCAGGAGCATCCAATGTAAATGCTATCTCACATTTCGCAATCAGAATGGTAACTCACAAAACAAAATCATCTAAATTCCACAAAACGCTTTCTGAGGAGACAACATTGCGATATTTGGATGATTTTTGATATTTTGACCTGCACACACCACCGACCCCACCCCAAACCACCCAATCCCAAACGCCACCTCCTCGACTGTTCGGCTGGCGGCGAAGTCCAAAGTAAAAATCTACTGACAATACGCAATCATATGTGTAACTCGCATAACAAATTTGTTTGAATAAACATCAGACTGTTTTGGCGGATACCGTTTAACTGACTGAATTTGTGTGATGTTTGACCTTTTGAGCATGTGTTCTCTCCCAGCTCCACAATCCGCAATGGCATTGGCAAATTTCATTTTATTTCACCCAAAAGCTTTCGCGAAGCCAACTAAATATAAATGCCGTCTTACAATCCGGAATCAGATGGGTAACTCCCGCGATAAATGTGCTTAAATTCGGTCACACGGTTTCAGGAGTGATATCCTGACGGCTTACAGACCGGTGTGTGCGTGCGTGCGTGCGTGCGTGCGTGCGTGCGTGGGTGCGTGCGTGCGTGCGTGTGTGTGTGGGCAGATAGATGGTCTGACAAACAGACGGAGGAGAAAGCAATATCACCACCGTTTATCAAAACGCGTGGAAAATAATAAAAGTAGCTTTTCTGTACAATGATAATAATCAATCAGTATCACAAGTTCTTTTATACCGTTCCAGTTAGTAGCAGGTAGCGGTTTGATAACTCTACAGTTTACTGTCCATTACAGCGGCTGGTGGAGAATGGTGATATTCAGAATCGTCGGAGTTCTGTGGCGGTGCCGCGACATTTAAGACGTACGCCCCACACTTCCTTGAGCAGTAAATATGCTTGCTGTGGTCGCTGTTACTGGCGTTGAAGAACCTGACGCACATCAAGCGAGTCAGTTGACGTCGGAATCGTTGTCCCATAGCGCAGTACAGAAAGAAATTAATAGCGTGATTCGAGTACATGAGTAATTTCGCAACGGTATTAAACAGCTTGAAGTGCGACATCTGTGACAAATCCTCCCACTGTTCGTTCCACGCAGGCCTCAGAATAATACACACGTTTACTGGGAGTGTCGTAATCAAGAACACGAATGAGATAGTCAGCAGCATCAGAGTAAGGCGTGTTTTGCTGTCCAGTGTATTTGGGCGTGGGTCACATTTCTGGGGAGGGTGTTGATGCCGTAGCTGGGATTGTTGTTCAGGTTTCAAGCCGTTGTAGTGATGGCAATCTTGATGGTGTTGTCCATGGTCTGTTGAGCTTTTTGTTTGTGAATGTCGTCGCAGTTGCTGTTTTTCTTGTTGTTGCTGTTTATGGAATTGTTTGTGTTGTTGTGGTGGTGGTTGCTGTTGATCATTTATTTTGTTGTGCTCTTGTTGTAGGTGTTGAACCGCTGAATCTCGTTCTTCTCGACCATTTTGAAGAGATGGCCGCCGGCGCGTTGCGAGGCACACCTGCCGGTGAAGAGCACAACATAGAATTAAAAGAATTGCGCACACGCGTCTGTATTCGCTCACGTACCATACGCGCGTGTACGAATACATATGCACAGGCATATTTCGCACGCATAAACGCACGCATGTACACACAAACACACGCACAGACGCACGCATACTGATAGAAATGCATGGCACTCTTATGAACAAGCACACGACAAATTTGATCAACATGTTATGTTCGATTCCACCGGGGTACATACGCGTACATTCACGCACGTCGCTCACACGCACGCATCCACGCGCACAGATACGCACGCACGCACGCACGCACGCACGCACGCATGTACGCACGCACGCACGTACATGCGTACGTTCTCATACTGGCGCAGACGTATGGCATACGAGTACATATATGTACTTCTGGATAAGCACACGACTACTTGGATGAGCATCTGCAGATGAGTATCAGTATCAGTAGCATTAGTAGTAGCATTGGCAATAGCAGTCGCAGCAGTAGTAGAACAATGGCGATATGTATTTTATATTGAAACACTTGGACAGTGGCGGCCTTTGTTATCAAGTATGTCACCTGCTGGCAGGACTGTCTTACTTCACCTACTTCGACTACATGGTCATAAATTTTAATCTAGTTTGGGCTAGTCTATAAATCTTCATCATGTAAACACTTCGACAACAGGCGGACAGTCGAGTACACCAAAGTACTGGTGTCACTTATATGTCTCTAAAACAATCAGGTCTGAGAATAACAGATACCGTATTGACACTGCATGAAGATGTGCAATATTCTAGGAATATTTCCAATGAAATTCACCTGTCCAGAGTAGCCGTCTTTCACCTGACGTCATACTCATTTAATCAGCTAAGCGGCGTATAGGGTGATGTCATAATCATTACGTCATAAATGATTCTATATGGCCCGTTTTTAACTCGTAATAGTCCGACTCGCTGTATGAATTGTATGTCTCTACAATTTAATAAACATGCTTTTGAATATTTTGAAACTAATTTGACTGCGCGGTGCTGATGCCATATACAGCAACAGCACTCAGTCAAATTAGTTTCAAAATATTCAACAGCTTACCTGTATAGTTATCTGGAAATTGATAGTCAGGTTAGATAGAGATGGGCGGGCATAGCTCAAATGGAAAGGTCCATTGGCATATCTTTGCATCTCGATGGGCTTTTTATCTTAATCATAACATATATAATCACGTGACACTATATCAATCAGTTGGCATCACTGGCATATATGTGCCATCTCACATACTCAGAAATAAGCTACAATGTTACAAAGAAAACGAAAAATCCAGAAAAGTCTTCCAATTTACTTCAAATAGCCAACCGAAGATTTGTTTTAAACAAAATTTATTTTGTTCAATGGGAGCACAGTAAGACATGAGTCCTATAAACATCGTCGTGTCGTG